>JACEFZ010011941.1:160000-304382 GCA_014155875.1 Cepaea nemoralis | reverse complement strand
TAAATAGTACTTCAAAAATATTTTTTGTTAGGATTCTAGACACAGAATTAATATACATCTACCCATCAAGCTTTTCACCTGCCTCCCGTGTTCGTCTTGGATGTGAGAGATTAGTTGCATATCCTTTACAGGATGTCACTGTCAACCCCAACATTTTTCGACTGTGATCTCTTGGCAAGTTTTATGTTCAGTAGTTTGCCATTGCTTTCTGAACGGCCGGCACCCATACCATTTCATAAAAAACCACGCAAGCTTGTATGTTGCCAAGTCGTCTGCAGCTGTGTTTCAAACATGGCATGTGGGATCACGAACTGCATCCGTAACCCCTTTGCACACAGAGGGGCTTGTGAGAGATAGGGACACACATTACAGACATGACGAGCAACATGTGAGAGAGGGACAAACATTACTCTATATATAATTTGCCTCTCATCATTTCAATATGACTAAACCATGTTCATCAGTTGGATATCATGATGTTGATAACATACTGGTATTTTTATAGGTTTTTTTTCTGTGTGTTCTAAATATTCATACATTTGGTGCTGCTCTCTCTGACCCATAATAAGAAAAGAAAAACTGGAACATATCACAAGTTATGAAAAAAGAGATGTAGGAAGAAAACAAGAGAAGATTCTTCATAGCTTTTCATCATGGACTGTACAAATATCACCAAACAAATGGATACAATCTGTTAGAGATCACGAGATGTGGAGAAGCATGATCACACATGCCAGTTGGCAAGACACCTGAAGGCGATGATGGCCTTTGACAGGCTCAGAGCGCCCTCTCATCAGGCTATTATATAGCTATGTTTATAACGTTCTTAAAGTCTGGCTAATGTCAGAGGGTCACATCCAGACAACAGATTTACATTATCCAGGCATGGACAATAACTCTTAGTATACTGTATGACACTTCTACTGGTTCAAATAATCACCCAAAATTTAACAAAATCCACTTTGAGTGGCCCCAGTTGTGAAGACACAAATCCTGATCAAATAAAATATATAGACTCGCTTTCATTCTATTTCAATATTTCTTGAAGTCATTTCAGGTCATCTGTGTGTTGACATGTGGTGGAGTTGTCTGGTGTCAGCTGACCTGAAGCAATGAGCTTCAAATGACTATTACCAATCATGGCCCAAAATTTACTCCTAAAATTCAACTTGCAAAAAAGGTAGTTTTTGATTATCACATACAGTAAAGAATTAATACACATACAAAGTAACAAACAGGACAGAAGTGCATCATGTTTATGCCCACAGTAATTAAAGGAGCCATGGTAGCGCAGTGGCCAGATGTTTGCTGGCTGGCCCAGTGGTCATGGATTCAAACCTGCATCGAGGTAAATTTTGTTAACTGACCTGGACTTCATTGTTGACCCAGCCTAAATGAACACTAGGACATGTCTTGGGACAGGGAAGGTGGATAGCATGATGGTGACCCAGCCTAAATGGACAACACTAGGACATGTCTTGGGACAGGGAAGGTGGACAGCATGATGTTGACCCAGCTTAAATGGACACTAGGACATGTCTTGGGACAGGGAAGGTGGACAGCATGATGTTGACCCAGCTTAAATGGACACTATGACATGTCTTGGGACAGGGAAGGTGGACAGCATGATGTTGACCCAGCTTAAATGGACAACACTAGGACATGTCTTGGGACAGGGAAGGTGGCCAGCATGATGTTGACCCAGCCTAAATGGACAACACTAGGACATGTCTTGGGACAGGGAAGGTGGACAGCATGATGTTGACCCAGCTTAAATGGACAACACTAGGACATGTCTTGGGACAGGGAAGGTGGCCAGCATGACACTGACCACACCAGCCCTGGAGTGCCAATTGGTCTACACAAATATGGGTCCAGCATCATGTGCCTAACATGTGTGTAAAAGGGTTCTTGACATTGTACTGACTTTGGACAGAAGAGTTGGTGGGCAGCCAATCTTCTTTAGTACCTTGAACAGATCCGCACGACTGACCAAATCAAATGCCTTTGTGAGGTCAATGAAGGCAATAAACAGTGGTTGATTTTGTTCCCGGCATTTTTCTTATGTAAAACCACAAGGATGAAACGAACACAATTACAGAAACTCAAACATGTTCAAGGAAGCGGATATAAGCAATTCCATGTACGAAAGAAGGACGAGATACAACCAATTCAGTACAGCCGATAGTTGAACGGGGTCATCCGTCTCTTGAGCAAGCAAACAAGTGTGAATAAACTTCATGGATATCTACCAATTCACAGATTTATCGTCGGAAGGTCAGTAATCCCAGGCCCCCTTGGCGGAGGGTCAGGATTCCTTCTCACCCGTTCGCCGGAAGGTCAGGATATCAGCCTTCCCCTCGGCAAAGGGTCGGCATTCTTTCACTCCCCTGGTGGAGGGTCCGGATACCTACGCATCTCCGGCGGACGGTCATGATTCGCGAACCCCCTCAGCGGAGGGTAGGGATTAGCTCGCAACTTTGGCCGAGGCTTGGGATTCGTGCGCCCGCTCCGTGGAGTCTCGAAATTAGCGCACCCACTCTGCGGAGGGTAGGGAATCCGGTGACCCAGCTGTGGAGGGCCCGAGTTTCCCCTCCCTATTGGCGGAGTGTCGGGAGTCCCCGTCCCTGAGCCCTTTATTATTATATGATTTTTTAAAAAAATAATGCAAAATTTCATGCGATTCGTGTTTTAACTTCTACGAGTCACCTTCCATCAGACTGTTCCAAGAATGCTGTAACTTCTGATTGATCATTTTCAATTTTAACTAAGTGTCCGGATCCCGGCCAAGCCGATTCACCACAAACCTCCCACGTCATCGATTAAACGGTACTTTTTGGAAACCGGTCACTTGATCGATAGGGACAATGCGATTCGTGTGTCATGTAACACATAAAATGGTCGCTTATTGAAGCTGGCAGAAGCAATCGACATTAATTAACCGAAGCCAGTTTTATGCAAAAAGAAAGACATGATAAGTCAGTTTAAAGTTGCCGTGGTAGACAGTTCAAATTACTGTGTGAATACGTGTATTTCAACTTGAAAGATTCATCTAATTACTTTATATGTCTCTCTAGGCCAGAAGGTTTGCCAAGATATATTGTATTCTTGTAAACTGTCCTATGCCGTTTATATCGACCCGGCATTTCGATATAGATAACTACTTTTATTATAAACAACAAATTATTTCCCATTGAATCGGTAATATAAATTAAGGTTAAAGGGAAATAACCGGAACTAAATTATATTGTTATGAAAATTATAATATTTAATGACAAAGGATTTAAATTTTAAATATGTATTATACATTATTTAAAAAGAAAAGTCAGGGCTTTATTGAAATCATAACAAATGTGTTCTTGTCAATGTCTTTGATTAAAACACATAGTGCACATATGTCTCAACAAAACATAATAACACAGATTGCTGCTTCGCGATTATTATTTAACTTAGATCCCAGAATGGTACATATCGAGTAGACCATGGATATCAACCAATTCACAGATTTTATCCCGGAAGGTCAGGAATCCCCCACCCCTTTGGAGGAGGTTCAGGACAGGACGGTCCATTCGGAGGAAGGTCAGGACATCGTGATTCCACATCCTCCTTGGCGAAGGGTCGGCATTCTTCCACTCCCCTTATGGAGGGTCCGGATACCTCCGCATCCGCGGCGAACGGTCGTGATTCGCGAAGCCCCACAGCGGAGGGTCGGAATTAGCGCGCAACTTCGGCGGAGGCTCGGGATTCGCGCACCCGCTCCGTGGAGTCCCGAAATTAGCGCACCTCCTCTGCGGAGGGTCGGGATTCCCGCGACCCAGCTGCGGAGGACCACAGTTCCCCCTCCCTATTGGCGGAGTGTCGGGAATCCCCGCCCCTGAGCCCTTTATTTTATGTATTTTTTTTTTTGTTTTTAATAATGAAAATGCCATGCTTGACTTGATTGATTAATTTTTGAACCGTCATCACAGCATTCTCATAAGCGCTCCGTCCCCATCCGCAGCAGCCAGCGAAGAGTTCCAACGCTAATAGTACCGTAGCAATCTGATTATAGGTCCGTCTCGCCTTTCCCCTGAGAGTCGATCGTCGGCCAGATCCCCTCGTCACCCCTCGCTGTCGCATTCTTGCCAGACCATGGTGATCCATTTGCTCCTCAGATTTGTACACATGCTCCCACAAGGCCGCAACCACGTCTGCCTTATCATGCATCAATACTCCACCAAGTTCGTGTTTTAACTTCTACGAGTCACCTTCCATCAGACTGTTCCAAGAATGCTGTAACTTCTGATTGATCATTTTCAATGAGGGTCGGTGCCATGGACCTAAATTTTAGGTCGCTTTAGCTCGCTTCTGCTCGTTGTCATTCTACAGGCAAGTCAGATCCATGGCGGCAATTTTCTCATGGCGCTATTTCTGTGCCCCATATTTAATGGCTGGAGGTCTCTGCGCCATGATTTACTATCTCTGAATGATTTGCTACCAACCCTTGATTGCTTGTCCATGTTTTGCGAACCACTCGCTCTCTTCTCTCGTGCAAACGTCACAGGTTGAACTGAAGGACATAACAGAAGTCCACGCTGATTTCATCATTTATTTCGCGACTTCACATTTACGATCAAGTCTTCACTCACATCTAGTAGTAGTAGTAGGCCTCTTTCAGCCCTGAAGGACTATAGAGTTGTGCCGCTGGGGAGGTACCTGGTAGCACCGCTGGTGACTGTATAGTCCAATGCGAGAGTGACAATCTCTATCACAGTTTCCACATCTGTAAGACGAGGCAGGTCCCGCAGTAAGTGACTGTGCCACCTATCCTCAGTTTGTTGGATCAGATTGCGCTCAAAGAGCACCAGTCCGTTTCGTACATCTCTTCTCCAGGGACATCTGTCTGTTGCAACTCTTTCCCACGTGTCTGGATCTATGCCAAGGGTTTTCATATCCTGTTTACACTCATCCATATATAACATTTGGGGTCTACAGTTTGGCCTCTTTCCTGTGGCTAGTTCTCCGTATAGGAGATCTTTGGAATTGCGTTCATCCTCCATTCGAGATACGTGGCCCAACCACCGGAGGCGTCTCTGCTTGAGGATGGAGTGCACTGTGGTAATATCTTTCAAGCACATGTTTGTTTGCTATGTGGTCTTTCCACGATATGCCCAGGATACGTCTCAGACATCTCATGTGGAAGGAATTCAACATACTTTCCTGCCGTGAGTACAAGGTCCAGGATTCAGCCCCATAGAGTAGTGTGCTAACAACACAAGCTTTATATACTTGAACGTTTGTACGCTCCGTTAGTCTATTATTCTCCCAAACTCTTTTAGTTAGCCTGGAAAATGTTATGGCTGCCCTTCCAATGCGTCTGTCAATTTCCTTCTCTAAAGAAAAATTATCTGATGTTGTCGACCCCAAATACACAAACTCGTGGACGACCTTCAATTCGTAATTAGAAATTTTGATTGACGGAGGCACACTAGCACCTTGTTCCATCGCCTGTGTTTTATTTAGGCTAATGTTGAGCCCAATGTCTTTGCAGGCGGATGTAAAACGATCTATGAGACGTTGGAGATCTTCTGCTGCATGAGTAGTCAGTGCTGCATCATCTGCAAAAGGTTGTTCTCTTATGCATCTTGATCTTATTTTGGTCTTTGCCTTGAGTCTTGATGGGTTAAAAAGTTTGCCATCAGATCTTGTGTGGAGATATATGCCTTCAGTGGCAGTCCCGAATCCTGCCTTAAGAGAAAGGCGAAGAAGATACCAAACAGTCTATGAGCAAGCACGCAGCCCTGCTTTACTCCACTGTTGATGCTGAATGACTGGGATGTTGAGTCGTCAAATAAAATGGTCCCCAGCATGTTTTCATGAAATGATTTCATGAGACTAAGAAGGGTGGGTGGACATTCTATCTTTTCTAGGATCTTAAAAAGGCCGTTTCTGCTCACGAGGTAAAATGCCTTTGTGAGGTAGATGAAGGTAATAATAGTAATATATAATAGCTTCCTCTGTTCTCTGCACTTCTCTTGGAGCTGCCGGAGTGAGACAATCATATCGATGGTGGACCTGTTGGATCTAAATCTGCACTGCGATTCGGGGTAGATTCTTTCAGCAAGAATGTGTAACCTTTTAAGGATTACTCGAGCAAAAATCTTGCCTGTAATGCTGAGTAGGGAAATGCCGCGATAGTTGTTTCAGTCGCTTCTGTCGCCTTTGTTTTTATAAAGAGTAACAATGTTTGCGTCTTTCATATCTTGTGGTACTGATTTTTCTTTCCAGCAGAGCTGAAATATTGCATACAGTTCTGGGATGATTGTTTCTTTGCTACATTTTAAAATTTCAGGTGGAATACTATCTTTTCCTGATGCCTTGAGAGTGTCTAGTACTTCGCTGATATCTGCGAGGCATGGTTCCTTATCCAGGGCATGCATGGTGGACTGTTGATCGATGGCTTCCAGAGCTTCTTCTCCGACAGTGTTCTCCACTGAGTATAGCTTTGAGTAGTGTTCTACCCAGCGATCCATTTGTTTCGCTCGATCTTTTATGATTACCCCCTCTGTTGATCGTAAAGGGGCCATCTTATTTTTTTATGGACCGACATCTTGCTTGATGCCCTCGTACATTTCTCTTATGTTTTAAGTGTCTGCACAAGTTTGAATTTGAGCAGAGAGCTGTGGCCAGTACCTGTTCGCACATTTTCTTGCCATCTGTTGCCATGTCGCAAATCCTCTTTTCCTCAAGTATTATGCCATGGATTGATTGGCAACACATGGGGACTCTATACATTGGTTCATTGAAGGAAAACGGTGTGACAATGATTTTAGTATTCACTAGCGAACAGGGAATGAAGTACAACGCTCAGGAAACGATAAATCCGTTTTATTTCCGGAATCAAGAAAACATATATTAGGTGGTGACTAATTAGTGTCTCGTGATACCGAGGGGCAACTAATGCACGAACCTCAAATGTCGTCCTGCATCTTTCATAACCGCCGTTGAATAACCTTCGATTCCCCTCTGTTCCTTCAGATCGTACTGGCAGTCATCTATCTATCTTCCACCGAATCTCTGGCTGTCTAGAGCTTGTCCGCTATTCATGGATCCATGGCGTTCTCCAGATATGTTGTTAGCTGTCATTAGTTTGGAATAAGATCCCTGATAACCTGCCGACGATCCACTAGCCACATCGAATTGCTCTCCAGATCGAAACACACGTCCGTTCACTTTGCTTCTCACACAACGTATCTCGTTGTCACGCTGGCGTTGGGGTGACGTATCTCCGTATCTCTTGGTTTTGGTGATGTCCACTTCGCTGTCCACCACTTCGGGACTTTCCTTTTATCCTCTCTGTGTAGTGGATTTTGGCAATCTCTATGTGGCATCTGTTGTACTCTATTTCTGGCCGTTCGCAATGCCTGCAATGTTTTCTCTGAAGGTGATGTTTTATACACTGAGAATGCATGTCTCTTTATCTCCAGGACTGAGAGCATCTCTTCATAGTGTGCTTCATACCAGTCGGTTGACTTAGTTTGCTTCTTGCCAAATGTTGATAGTGCTGTATTGTAGATGGTGCCGTGAAACTGACTCCATCTCTTGTTCCGTTTGTGGGGCCAGGCAGAGTATCCGCTAGAGCCTGCATGAATTTGTTGATCTTCTCTTTATTTTGGGTGCCGCTGGTGTCAATGCGTGGTCTTCCTTCTGTTCTGCTTCTGTAGATTTTCTTGGGCTTTATCTTCACCTTGCTGGAGACGAGTGAATGGTCGGTGTCGCAGTCAGCACTATGATAGCTGCGAGTCAGCCGTACATTGCGGAGGTTGCTGCGTTTTGTGAGCACCAGGCCGAGTTGGTGCCAGTTCTTTGATCTGGGGTGCCTCCATGACACCTTGTCTTGAGGTTTCGTGTCAAAGAAGGTGTTGGTCACGCACAGATTATGGTGGCTGCAGAATTCCAAGAGACGTTGTCCGTTGTCATTGATCTTCCCAACTGTCCTAGACATGAAGGCCAAGATTTATGGTCGGAGCCAATCCTGGCATTGAAATCCTCCAGGATAAAAAGATTTTGTTTCTCTGGTGTTTCACTGACTTCTTTGCTAAGGACGTCATAAAACTTGTCTTTAGATTCTCAAGCTGCAGTTAGTGTTGGGGCGGAAACGCTTATAATATTAACTGCGCCTGCCTCTGTCTGGAGTTGGAGCTTCAGTATTCTTTCAGTGCCATCACTTGGTGGTATGATGGACTTTAGCAGCTTGTTTCTGATAGCGAAGCCAACTCCACGCTCCCTGGTCTCTCCGCACGGCTTGCCATGCCAGTAGAAAGTGAAGCCCACCTCCTTGATGTTTCCAGATTCTTGGAGTCTGGTCTCTTGCAGGGCGACAATGTCTATCCCCAGCCTGAGTAGTTCGTTATTTATCACTGCTGTTTTGCGGGCATCCACAATCTCGTTTAGATCGTCTGAAATGCCAGGGGTCATGGTTCTTACGTTTCCATGTTCCCAGCCTTAGGGCCGGTTGTTTTGTTTTTTCTTGTTGCTAGGTGTATAGATTGCGGTCCATGTGTCAGGATTTTCCCCTAAGCTCCACACACCCTCAGGAGCAGACGAACCGTGGCGAGACAACACCTTATTGACTGGGGGATGCCCAGCTTAGGCGGGCGGTAGCTGTCTAGTGAGATGCGATGATCTCTCCCACCGTCGGAAGTAGCCCCTGGCGCCTTGCTCTACGCCAATCGAGCATTAAGACTTATAACCGGTAAATGCTGCTTCCCGTGTTGTGTCACCGCTTTAAGCGGTGTTGAAGTGACCTCTTCAGGGCACAAACCTGGGCAATGGAAATCGGAGAACCAGCTGTTGCCCAGTAACAAGTTCCCCCTCTCCACGTCGTAGATGTTTACCAAGGGAAAGGCAGTAGCCAATGCAACTTGGCATCGGTGCCGTCACAGGAGTTGCCAGAACTATGTTGCTTACAACACGGAACTGCCTTAAGGACTCCATCTCTGGATTTGTCCTAGGGGTTTACTCCTGAAGCCTTTCCCATATGGGTATACCCGCAAGGCAGCGGAGGTTTGAGATTTAGAGTTCCCTCTCTTAGAAGAGATACCAACCAAGGCTGATGAGCCTTCTCTGCCCGGGAATCAATAAGGAGGGAAGTCTACCATTCTTCCTTCCCGGCAGTGATCATACTGATTGGATGACCGTAGCCATCATCTCTATTGAGAGATCCTCTGCCCAACGCCACTGACTTGAAACCATAACCAACAACTATCTGTCGGCTGCTCCCAAGTCTAGTCCACCACCCACTCACATCTAACCGCACAGTTATTCTTAACTAAAATAAGCACAGAAACTATCACTCAGACTAAAATATAATGTACAACCGGCACTCGGTGTGTACTATTCTCGCACTCGATACAACACGTCCGACATGGACCGTGTCTTCACTCGTACTCCCCAGTTCAACAGAGAATTATCTTCTCCTGACACTCGTCACAAAGCTTGCTTCACGCACTAACAAACACTCGTGAAGCGTGAGTTCCATACATATCAAACCCACTCCCTGGCACTCACCCCCGACCAAACAAAAAACATTTTATATATTTGTTTCCTAAGATTTCTCACAATATTATTTATACACTCACATTATACAACATCATAAATTCAATATCAAATTCTATTTACTAATTTCTAACTATTATGTGAGGTTTCTTTGACTTGCGACAGTCTGCAATGAAAGGAAATATATTAAATTCATGTCTATAGATTCAAACATGTTCATATAATTTTAACCATTCTATTGTCAAGGAGTTATTATACCCTAGTTTAATTCACAAGACTTTAACTCTCTCAAGTGTATCTCTCCACATGATGTTACTTCGACTTGCATCTTTCAATACTGTTGGCCACTATTTTCGATTGATTATAACTATAATTCAATCATTATTATAACCATTTAGTAGGTAAATAATCTTTAGGACGACCACTCTGAGCATCTTCTAACAGACTTTCAACGTCGATTGCAGAGACCATATGCAATACATGTCTTCTGTTTCATGAACCTAAGCCCCTTTTATGAGGACTAATACGTCGACTTACGTTATACTTGCCTGCATGAACTCAAGCTACGACTTTTCGCGACTTACGCTATACAGTGGAACCTCGCTTAACGAGCACCTCTCATAACGAGTAATTCGCATAACGAGCAAAATGAATTGCAAAAAAATGATTCGCTTAACGAGGGAAGTTTCGCATAACGTTGGATGACGTTGGATGAAGAATGACTTGCGCGATGACTTGGATTAAAGTGAGGAAGAGTTGCGCAATTCGTCGACCTCACTCTCTCGCCTGAGTCCATCTGAGTCCAGTGGCAAGACAAGTCGAGACGATTGGAGACGAATACAGGTGCAGTGGATGACCAGGGCGCTCTACGTGCCTTGCCGTGCTCATTACGTTCCACAATGCTTTGCAGGTAAATGCCGTCTTGCCCGTTGAATCAGGAATGATTTCTTCCGCGCAGTCTGCCGAATCCTGTCTTCACATGCTGGGTAGGCATACCCTAGTTTACCTCTTGGTTTGACACCAAATCGGATACCCATGCCTGGTTTAGCCAGCCTCTCACAGCTGTTGCCCGGGGGTTGGCCGCTGTCGCATGCTGACAGCTACTAGGAGCCACAGGCATGAGCTGGGTGTCAGACTTGGACCAGTGGGGGATGGTTCCTGAAAGGACATGAGAGCCATCCTTACCAAAGGTAAACGCATAACGAGTGACGAGGGGAGGGGAAGTCCCGGATTGTGCGCCTGCAAAGTTTAATAACCCTTGCAAAAATGTCCCCGAAGAAAAAGCCGCAAGGAGACAGCCATAAGAGAATAAAAATAACAGTGGAAATGAAACGTAAAATCATTGCCAAGCGAGAAGGAGGTGTGAGCGTGGTTGATCTAGTATGCACATACAATCGGTCTACATCAACGATTTGCACTATCCTCAAGAACAAGGACAAGATTAAGGAGCTAGATGCTTCAAAGGGAGTGACAAGAATATCTACGCAACGGTTACGTGTTCTCGGTGATGTTGAGAGGTTGCTTCTCATATGGATAAACGAAAAGCAACAGCAAGGCGACACTATTAATGAGAACATTTGTGAGAAGGCGAAAGTGATTTTCGCCGACCCCGTTAAGAAGACTCCAGGATCATCAACGGCCGAAGAAGAAGTATTTAAGGGAAGTCGTGGGTGGTTCGAGAAGTTTCAGAGAAGAACCGGCATCCACAGCGTTGTGAGGCACGGTGAAGCAGCAAGCTCCGACGCAAAGGCAGCAGAGAACTTCATCGGCGACTTCAAGAAGCTCGTAGATTCTGAGGGTTACCTGCCGCAACAGGTTTTCAATTGTGACGAAACGGGTCTCTTTTGGAAAAAGATGCCGAAGGGAACCTATATAACAGCAGTGGAGGACACAAGGCCAATGAAAGACCGTCCCACGCTGCTATTTTGTGCCAATGCAAGCGGCGATTTGAAAATTAAACCGCTGCTTGTTTACAATTCAGAAACTCCACGAGCCTTCAAGAAGTGTAAAGTCCAGAGGAGCAGGCTAAATATTTTGAGTATTTTTTCGGCATGGAATGCATTATCATATTTTACATTAATTTGTATGGGAAAAACTGTTTCGCTTAACGAGTGTTTCACTTTATGAGTAAGATTCTGGAACGAATTATGCTCGTTAAGCGAGGTTCCACTGTACTTGTTCATGCAAACTCAAACGACGACATCCCCAACCAATAAACTCTATGTTAGGCTTAATGTATCCAAGCCATTGCCCGGATCACATCAGAGAAAGGTTGCCCTCCAGTCTATGCAAGACCAACAACAAATAATATACAGTTTCTGGATTCAAATGTAGACATATAATCACATAATTTCTCCACAATACAATCTGATTGACCCAATGATAATCCATCACTCATCATCTGTCGCGGAATTCTTGGAGTTGTCGATCGATGAAAGACTGTCGCGCCAATCGTCTACAGGCAGCAGCCATTCTTTGATGTTGGGGACAGACTGTCCTGATGAGAGTCGGCAAGATCTTTTGTTGTGGGGGAAAGATTTCTCCGGCCGGTTGTTTACATCGAGTCGGAAAAGGAGAGGAAAAAAAATAGTTTCTCGACGCCTAGTGTCTAGTCAGATTTGTGACGTCATTCAGACACAGTTTTAAAACAGTCCGGACAAACACCTTTGGCGGGAGTCGACCAAATGTTGTGGGCAACAAGGACGTGTTTGATGTTCCTGTTCTGATTATGGAAAGAGACCACGGTGTCTTATGTTGATTTACATCGGCGGACATTTGTCCATTGTGTGATTTAGTAGTCTCGATTTCAGACGGGAATAAATATATGGTATTTAATTAAATAGACCCAAATTAGATGATTCTTAGGAGTCGAGAGTAGTAATGTGCGTTGTGAGAACTCATTATAGGAGCGTCGGCAGCAGTAGGATATCGCGTTGCTTAAACTAGCTAGTGTGAGATATCAATTAATTAAGTGAGTTAAGAACAAGATGGGGGATTTGTCAAATGGTAGGATCTTCCAGTAGGATATCTACTGGGTTTCTGCCCTTTTCCTTTAGTCTTTCCTTGTCTTACCATGACTCAGGCCAATGTGATGAGCTCCTGCCTTATGACAGAGTTTAGTTCTCTGTTAAATTTCTGAGTGCGGCCGTCGGACTACACTCACCTAATGAAGGTCGGAATCGGGTTGCTCTCACCGGGTGTTCTCTCTTCAACAGGTTCCACTATGTTTTCCAAGAAAGCTAGCAGACAAGTCATAGAAGAAGATTATGGCCCGATGACGAAGACAGTTTTTACTCAACGGCCTTTGCACTGGGCCCCTAACCCAGAGGGTCTGCAAGAACCTGGCCTCTGCTGAGCAGGAACCGAAGATCATCCAAGAGTGATTCCTCCGTGGTAGTTCTCATCATATTAGAGTGAAGATACTTACAATACCACCAGTAACAGGGACAATAGTATTTATATAGAGAAATTAACAATTAACATTGCGTTTTCCAAATGGTGAATTCCTGTGAGAAATTAACAATTAACATTGTGTTTTCCAAATGGTGAATTCCTGTGAGAAATTAACAATTAACATTTTGTTTCAAAGTGACAGTAAACATTTATTTTACTGTACAAGGGTTATCAGATCACTGAACTTTTAGTGACATATTAGTTACACTGAGTGTGTCGGATTCAGGGTCAGTATTGGATTACATCCACCATTATTGACAAGACATCCGGACTATCCAAGAACCACTGGAGGAAGTCGACACCTGGCCGGAGAGACACATCATTTGGTAAGGTCCTTCTGTATTTGATCTATGGTGCTGTTGTGTGGCCAGTACTGTGATGAAAGCAGACTTTGATCCCGAGCTGTTCGGTCTGATTCTGCATACACCCTAGATTATACGACAGACATTCTACACTCTTGCACGTACCTGACACTTTTCTTTATTAAATTAATTTGTCATTTTGTTAGAAGCTTGAGTTGTGTAGTATGTTTTGGAAAAAAATGAGAGGGGACAAGGTCCAGTGGTAAGAAGAATAAATCGCAATTTTATTGCGCAAGATGTAAGCTTGATATACGTCATATATATATAACCTATACCGATACTTAGCCTATATCTGTTTATTAAGAGAAGCGCGCAATAAAATTGCGATTTATTATTTTTAAATTTTAATTAAAATTTAATCACACCTTTTTTCATTTCTAACACTGGTTTGTATCTATGTCTCTTAAGAACGAGTTTGTTGTGTTTGGTGTATAGTTAGGGTTAGGGTTAGAGGTTAGGTTAGGGTTATGGTTAAATGATGTATAGTTAGGGTTAGGTTTAGTAAGAAAGAGTTTGTTGTGTTTGATGTATATAATGCTCTATTTTCATTGGGTTTTTCTTATGCGATCATCGTTAGTTAGTCTGGTTGTCCAAGGAATTCAAATAATTCGTCTCAGGAAACCCATCTCTGTTGTTTTTTCAAGTTCTTCCAAGGTGTGCTGGTCGATGACCGTATTCGTTGTCTAGAATAGCGCCTAGTAGGTTAGGGGGACAGATAATTTATCTCCATTAGGGTGGAAAACCTGCCTAGTCACCAGAAAATCGCTTGTTCTATAATCAAAGAGAATGTTAATGTTATTTGTTATGAAACGTTGAAAGTCTGTTAGAAGATGTGGTACAGGGTATTCAAGGGCTCAATAAGGCAGACGCGGTTTTAAGAAAGGTTGACTTCATAACAGACACTGTTGGTTGTATGTAGACTTGCCGCTATTGCAGTTGTGAAATGACAACATGTGAAAGAGGTGGACAAAGTAAGAAATGTTATGTTAGCTAGCCTTCGAGAACACCTTTTGTATTGTTAAAAGCTGGAACAATGGAAGGTTAGTGTAGCAGACATTGTGGTATAGAAAGTTGAAGACGTCAGCCTTGAGAAATGGTTCTTTGCTGAGGAATATTCAGATGATATCGAAACTATCCCAGGTGGATCACAGATTGGATTGCCATAAATGCTGTTATGTCTGTTTCATTATACCTCATGCACAACGAAGGTTTGGAGTTCTTAGTTGTGTGACATGGAAACATTTTGAAGCTATCTATGAAAGACTGAGATACGTTGTGTTAGAAACGAAAAACCAAGAGTGTGGAAAGATGAGTGAAGTGCTTCTTTAACAGATACACTGGAATGGTAGGTTGGAGCTTTCGGTAATGTAAAATCGGGGAAAGTGCTGACGTTGATGGTTATGTATTGTGAAATGTCTTTTCAGATAAAAGTTCAAGACACGTTTGACATAACTACAGAAGTTACATTTTTTCCTAATTTTGGTAACACATTTGTCTAGTTTGGTCGACATAGTTCTTACTTTTCCATAGCTATTTCTTAGTTTGGCTGACAGATTTTCCTAGTTTTTTTTTTATCACTTTGGACGACAAGTTTATAAGTCTGATTGAAATATGTCTGTACTTGGTCAATATTTTTTCACATTTGGTTAACAAAGTTTCTTACTGTTCATAAGCTTGGTGGGGATATTTATAAATTTGGTCGACATATTTCTGTATTTGGCCAACAATTTTATTACTTTGGTTCACGTAATTTCCTACTTCGGTCAACATGTTTCTTAGTTTGAGCAATATTTTCACCATATGGCTAAGAAATTTTCCTATTTTTTATAAATTTGGACGAGACATTTATAAGTTTGACCGATATTTTTCACATTTGGTTAACAAAGTTTCCTACTTTTCATAAGTATTGTTGAGATATTTCTGTATTTGGCCAATAGTTTTCACCTTTGGTTAACAAATGCTCCTACATTTTATAAGTTTGGGTGCAATATTTATAAGTTTGGTTGAAATATTTCTTTACTTGACCACTATTTTTCATCTTTGATTAACAAATTCTTCCTACTTTGGTCGACACATTTTCCTACTTATTTTGTAAGTTTAGTCGAGATATTTCTTTAATTGGCAAATATGTTTCATATTTGGTTAACAAACTTTCCTACTTTTTATATGTTTGGTTGAGATGTTTCTTGTTTTGGCCAACATTTTAATAATTTGCCTAACACATTTTCTTATTTGAAAGTTGAAATGATACATAGAACCTGTGCTTTTATCGGAGTGTGAAACATGGCAATGAGCAGACAAGTTGTAAAACAATGGAAATATGTTTCTGTGGAAAGATCCAATGACTCGTATATAGACACATAGCAATGACGTTTTCGTATGAACCTGCCGAAGAAACCGTGTGAGTGTTTTAATAGTTATGAACCGACCCCTGTGCGACCAATGAATCACATCTCCCAGCAACAATCCGGCCACTTAATGACTTTTGCATATGGCGCCGATGACGTATGGCAGGGACCCGCCAACCTAGGATAATAGTATGGTAGTAGTAGTAGTAGTAGTAGTAGTAGTAGTAGTAGTAGTAGTAGTAGTAGTAGTAGTAGTAGTAGTAGTAATGGTAGGAAGTTTTCTCGGACATCGGCACCCGTTTACAAAACACAGGGAAGGATGTGTTGTTCACAGTCTCTGTATCTTTGTGTTCGAGTGTGTATTTATTCGTCTATTCATGTGAGTGTGTATGTGTCATTGTTATTGTGTGTGTGCGCGCGCACTTGTGTCTTTGTTTATGGATAAGTGTGTCTGTACGTGTGTACTTGTGTATAGTTGATGTTGTGGTGACAGTAGTAATGGTAGGAAATGTGTGTGTGTACTTGTCTGTATGTGTGTGTGTGTTTGTGTCTTGTCCCTATGTATGTGTTTGTGTGATTTTTACACACCCCAAAAAGAGACTTGTATCTCTAACAAGGCACCAGCTAATATTGTTGTCGCTACAACTAATATTGCTAGTACTATTATCACTACTTCTGATTCCTCCTCACTTTACCCACCACCGTTGCACTACACGTACTTTCCCCTATAATTTAAGTGGTCACTCGACCACTAGTTGACCTCTACATGACCACTACTTGACCACTAATTTACCACCCTTTGATCATCACCATATCGCCACAACTACTTTCCGCTAAAATTTCCTCACTTGACCACTACTTGACCACTGCTTGACCACTAATTTACCACCCTTTGATCATCACGATATCATTGCAACTACTTTTCTGTAAAATTTCCTCACTTGACCACTGCATTACCACCCTTTGATCATCACCATATCATTACAACTAATTTTACCTAACATTTCCTCACTTGACCACTGCTTGACCACTGAATTACCACCCTTTTATCACCACCATATCATTACAACCACTTTTCCCTAAAATTTCCTCCTTTGACCCACTTGACCACTGCTTGACCAGTTTGTGACTACCCTTTGATCATCACCAATAGTTGTTGGTCTAACACCTGATCGACTCCCAGACTCACAAAACGCGACCACCACGGTGTCCACTCCTAGCTCACTTTACTATTTCACATCCACAATAACGGCAAGTCTGCAACCAACCAACACTGTCTGTTATTGACAATCAAAGATCAGGATAGTCTTTCCTTTCTTCAGGCGGGTTGACCGTTGCCGACAACAACTACCGACAACCATCACCACTGATGCTATGGCAGAGTCCTCCAGACATCACCCAGAGCTAGGTCACCATCGCCTCAATATTAATCCCACCCCACCAGACTCCTATGTTTACTTTGTCAGATGATACCGAACCTCTATATAACACCTCTTATCAGCTAAGGATAATAAACCACTACGACCCTCTTTACTTTTTGTTCAGTTGATAATGAAGGTGACCCTCTACATACCAATACCCCAACGATAGTGACTGCGACCCTCTACATAACACCCCACCTCATATACCCATTACGTTTAAGATTTATGACCACCGCATGTACTATTTTCCACTAAACACATGGCGATCACAGAGACAACATATACTGACCGACAGTCCTGACAGGACTACTTCGACCCCATCACGATGTTTTTCTACCACTGACACCCACAAAAACGCATACCGACAGGAACAGATTTCAACCCCCACACACCCCAGCGTTTCCCTCTTTTTCCACACCACCAAATAATATAGCCCGCCTCCCGTTACTCTCCGAACACACGGTTCCAACAAAATATATTCGCAACGTAACACTTTTTTCATGACCTATATCCGTCACGACTCCCCACCCTTCCCAGCCAGCCTTTACCCATCACCAAGATTTCCACCATGACGATGACGCTAATCTTCATCTCATGTCTACCGTTCTTACCAACAAAATATACAACCCGCCCCCCGTTACTCTCCGACTTTTACGTTTCCAACAAAATATATACCCCGCCCCCCACAACTCTCCGACTTTTCCAACAAAAATATTTCCCACGACTCACTTTTTGCCCATACCCGTCAAAAATTTCCCACAACCCGACATCAACATGATGATGAGGAAAGATGAAGAGGATCCGCTCTCCTTTACATACTCTACTACTCCAATGCAAGGTGGTCTGCTGCCAAATCGCCCATAGCTGTTTTTCGAACGCGGTATGTGGGTTTACCACTTCCGTCCATAACCCCTTTGTAAAACGAAGCGATGAGATTCATCTCTGAATAAAAGACACCTTGTACCAGGCTATGCGGAACATCTTTGATTAACCAACGACTTCCAGACATAAGGTTGCACATGTCACGGCGTACATGAGAGAAACCGCTGGCAAAAAACACCCCCTGCACAGTACCCTCAACGACAGAAAGAGAATGAATCTCAAAAGAGGATCCTCCTGGAATACCGGGGAAGAAATTAAGCAGGCCTGCGATCTGAACGAGTGAAGAATGGACCGACGAACCCTAATCATAGTAATGACTCATTATAAGGTTGTCACTATACTTGGGAGATATTGCACATACCAGGTTTCCTTTACAAATAAAAGTCGACAGGGTCGACTGCATTGCACCGGGTTTTTATCTCTTATGGCTCATCTCTTTCCTCAGCGTGGAAAGCGTCGCACAAAGCATGAACTCTGTAGCTTCAGCAACGACCCTCGAGCGTCTCCGAAAAATGCACTCGTGAACTGAAGGATGCGGCCCGGAATCGAACCCACAACCTTCGGAGCCCGAGTCAGACAGTTTGACCACTTCACCACGGAGACCAGGTTCCCACCGCGGTCGACTCTGATATAACTTCATATAAGGGCAGCATTCATGTATCGATGACATCATCACCATCACTAACACAAACAGTCTGTGACGAGCAGGACAAGGTCAGCGTGGACATACACAGCACAAAGTGTCACAAAGGTTGAGGGAAACAACCAAAGAGGATATTGGTGCATACCTGACAACTACACCAAGCATGACAATGGAGATCTCTGCCGCCTCCAGAGCACCAGCATGGGCTGTAGGATAAGCTGACATACACACACGGTCATCACATCAGACCTCATGAACATGCAAACGGCATTCTACATACAGAATAGTTAGACAGTATTCAAAGTCAATCCTCACATTGCATATCTGGATGTACGAAGTTGGACAATGAAAGGGCAATGAAATGGCTGGTAAACAATGCACTAATACAAGCGGAAAGTAGCATGGTTAGGGCCGATATCGTCGAGCATCTGATCCTAGCTCGATTACACAACCTGAGAGTGAAGGCTGGCCAAACAAACCAGTGCTGTCTTCTAGGGCGAGAGAGGAGATATTATAAGATGCTGTAGTCGCACACAATGGTTACGATTAAGTCTGTATCAGAAACTCATTGAGTGCGTAATAAAAGGTGGAAAAACGTCTCATAAACACGAAATGGAATGCTTGGCTAGCGAATCCATTATGCGTAAGTCAGAAGCAAAAGCTTGCTGAGTGGATGTCATCTCATTAACAAGAAATGGAACACTTGGCTAGCGAATCCATTAAGTGGAAGTCTGAAGTGAAAGCTTGCTGAGTGGATGTCATCTGCAGACTGGGGGAGCGGCCTGTGGCTAACAAAATGCCCATTACATGGAAGTGAGGAATCAAAGCAGCCATGTGCAGAATGTGGCGATTCCTCGAGGGAGCCCAGTACCAGAGTGCTATGTGTTGGCTCTGCAATTATGGAAGCCTCCTTGGATGGCGGATAATGTCCATGGACTGCCCCAGCCTTCCCCTGAGGACTGACCGCAAAGTCTTCAACAGTTCTAACTTGACCAGCCTTTGCTTGGCCTATTCTGCTATTATTCTCTTAACGTATCTTTTAATGTTTTATTTCACTGTCTATTATTACAATGTCCAACAGTTAGTTGAATATTTCTTGCATTTTCAGCTATCAATATAGTGTCATATGCACAACACAGATTGTTAATACCATACCTCAGCTTGATCTCTCTCATTATCATTTCATTATAGAGAGCAGAAATCCAGTGACGAAACGCACACTTCTTGTTTTCCTTCTTTTATTCCCTACTGGAGTTCGGCCCTCAACCTATCTGTTGCTATCTATATATAACAAGTAACAAACAATCACCGTGTTTGCAGATTTTATCTGAACTGTCTTTTTTTTTTTACTTCTGGCTCTTATCCCCCAATGAAGCATATACCCTCCTGTCTACTGGCGCCCCCTACAGATCCTCCTCATATTATTAATGTCTCACTCTTCTCCATGTGAGTTTAAGTCTCCCTCTTGTTCGTTGTGGAGCCAGTGGTGGGCTGGCTCGACGTCCAGTGGTCCTAGGATCAACCCACACAGGGGCACACATGAAGTTTACCAAACTGACCTGGACTCACAACCTACAATGGGTTACAGGATCTGTCTTGGGAAATGAAGGTCCATTTCTCACCCAGTGACGATTGGTCCATACAAATGTGGGTCTAGTACCATATGCTTAATGCACCTTAATGCGTGTAAAAGGGTCATCTACTAGTTCACTATGTCAATGGCCATGTGGGTTTTAGACAACTATTGTTAAAAACACTTAGCAGTGGACATGAAGCAACAGAATACACACCTGTTTGCTATATTGTATACACAAGTTTTAATGCATTTGTTGTGTATTACTTTCCTAAATTTATATTAGTGATTATAAACAATTAAAATAAAATTGCAAGTTACTATCACTCTTACTAAGGTATATTTTTGTTGTATAAAAGAAATACACACAAGAAAAACTTTAGTACAATAATAATGATGCAGCAAAAGTAATAGCAGTTAATACAATTTTTAATAAGGATATTTTTTTTAATACATAAAATTGTTATGAACTAATCAATGCATGAAAAAGCAACTGGTATGTACAACTGTACAAAACAGAAACCAAGAAAACAAAATACATAACATGATTTAGCAGCAACAATAAACTCAACTATGTGACTGTTGTTAAAAACAAACAACTACAAGACCTGTACCAATCAGGGTGACATAAACATCCATATGTAAAACAATTTACTATAAGGAAACTGACATAAACCACTACCAGAATCAGCTTTCTATGGTGTGCAACTGTTCAACACATATGCATCAGTCATATGTAATTCACAATCAACCACAACTCTACATTATCAGTCATTATGTTACCATTTTTGAACAAGCGAGTTGATTTGCCAGCTTAAAGAATATGGCTGCGGGAACTCTGGAGATGCCTAAAAGTCCAGACCATAAATGATCACCCATATCATAAACAAATAGATGGATAAAACACTATTCTGAATACGACAATAGTAAACACAACAGCAATCCATGGACAACTGGACAATCGCAGCAAGAAAATAATGAGGCTCTTTCATATTCAAGGCCTAGAAATAATGCTTTTGCTCTTTCTGTCCCAGGAAATTAACATTTTAATATAAATAGACTCTAGGGTAAGAAGTTGTCAAAGTAATAACCATCTGTAACTGAAGGATCGATCTACGGAAAGACTGGTCAGAAACACTGGCAGTCAACCATATAGAATAAAATGTGAGAGAAAGACAAAGACATATATATATACACACAATGTTGAGTATTACATGTGTGCATGTACACAAACACACACAATATTGTGTATGTGGGTGTAAACACACAAAGTATATTGTTTCTATCAACCCTACAAGTGCTGCAGTAAAAATGCCAGATAGCTCAGCAGTTTTCACTACCTTGACCTTGTGTCTATTTTTTCTTCACCCAAAGGTATGGAAGTATACGCGATGGCTTGATATCTTGATTCAAACTACAGAAGAAACGAGTTATATTTCGACTTATGGCAAATCTGATGCTACTACTCTCGGCCATTAAAAATAATTTTATTTTTGGTTTACAACCCCGGCGATCAGCATACTATTTCGCCCACACATGTACTGCACCATATGGCGGTGGCAGGAGACTGGCTTGCAGAAAGTCATTTTCTAAATTAAATTTACCATTGTAAAAACATATAAATTGTCTGTTGTTTATAGGCCATTGAAGACCTTCATCCTCTCAAACTGCCCATGAATCAACACCTGACAGTTCATGTATACAAGTCCATGGTGTAAATATGTACTTCTATAATATATTTTGTTAGGATTCTAGACATCAGAATTAATATACATCTACACCATCAAGCTATTCTACACTGCCATCCCGTGTTCGTCTTGGATGTGAAACATTAGTTGCATATCCTTTACAGGATGTCACTGTCAACCCCAACATTTTTCGACTGATCTCTTGGCAAGTTTTACGTTCAATAGTTTGCCATTGCTTTCTGAACGGCCGGCACCCATACCATTTCATAAAAAACCAACGCAAGCTGGTATGTTGCCAAGTCGCCTGCAGCTGTGTTTCAAACATGGCATGTGGGATCACGAACTGCATCCGTAACCCCTTTGCACACAGAGGGGCTTGTGAGAGATAGGGACACACATTACAGACATGACGAGCAACATGTGAGAGAGGGACAAACATTACTCTATATATAATTTGCCTCTCATCATTTCAATATGACTAAACCATGTTCATCAGTTGGATATCATGATGTTGATAACATACTGGTATTTTTATAGGTTTTTTTTTTCTGTGTGTTCTAAATATTCATACATTTGGTGCTGCTCTCTCTGACCCATAATAAGAAAAGAAAAACTGGAACATATTATCACAAGTTATGAAAAAAGAGATTTAGGAAGAAAACAAGAGAAGATTCTTCATAGCTTTTCATCATGGACTGTATGAATATCACCAAACAAATGGATACAATCTGTTAGAGATCACGAGATGTGGAGAAGCATGATCACACATGCCAGTTGGCAAGACACTTGAAGACGATGATGGCCTTTGACAGGCTCAGAGCGCCCTCTCATCACGCTATTATATAGCTATGTTTATAACGTTCTTAAAGTCTGGCTAATGTCAGAGGGTCACATCCAGACAACAGAGAGAGGGGAGAGAGAGGAGAGAGAAGAGAGAGAGAGAAAAGGAGAGAGAGAGAGAAGAGAAAAGGAGAGAGAGAGAGAGAGAGAGAGAGAGGGGAAGAGAGAGAGAGAGAGAGAGAGAGAGAGAGAGAGAGGGGAGAGAGAGAGAGGAGAGAGAGAGAGAGAGAGAGAGAGAGAGAGAGAGAGAGAGAGAGAGAGAGAGAGAGAGAGAGAGAGAGAGAGAGAGGGGAGAGAGAGAGAGAGAGAGAGAGAGAGAGAGAGAGAGAGAGAGAGAGAGAGAGAGAGAGAGAGAGAGAGAGAGAGAGAGAGAGAGAGAGAGAGAGAGAGAGAGAGAGAGAGAGAGAGAGAGAGAGAGAGAGAGAGAGAGAGAGACAACAAATCAGAACAGGATTCAAATAGACAAGGAAATAATCCAGACAAGGGAAGAAGGACAAAATGTTCAGCCTAATCTGACAAGAGACATCAGACAGGGAAGCCAAAAATAACACAATCAACAGGAACTTTGATGATGAGACCAAGAACAGGAACAAATAGCACAAACAGTGGACAGAGTCATCAAATTAGATATTTTTGTCATGTTAGTCTCTCTCCCCTGCTTTCCCTGTCTGTATGTGTTTGGGTGTGCGCGCTGTCTGTGTGTGTCTGTGACTTTGTTTCTGACTACAATACAATTCTGACTACCCATGTGTGGAAATAATGAGATTGTGGGGGAATCGGCAGGGGTTCTGGAAGAATCTCAAAACTCAGAGGGAAGCCCAGGAGAACTTTCAATCAGATAGCGGCGGGAACGATTAGTAGTAAGACTATTCGCTGGCTGTTGAACGAGGGGACGGAGCACATATGGTAATGTCCTGAGTGCAGTGATGTTGGTTCTTAACTCAACAACTACAATAAACTTTTCTCAGATATCACTGTAGTCACTCTGGCACAGCTTGTGTTGAATGGTTGTTGTATATGTTGATAACAACTGAGAGGTTCAAGAAGAAAAGGGGGTTTGGGGGGGGGGGGGGGGGGGGGGGAGGAGGAAGATATGTATAAGATAAGAGTTAAAGAAGAGATTAAAAAACTGTCACACACCAGCAATGATACAGATGACATCATGAAAACAAAACTGAACACATGACAGACAGTATCACAATCTAACATAAGTGTTCCAAGTTACATTATAGCTATTTCATGTGAGTAAAATGTCTTTAAAATGGAATAATTACCTCAAATTTATGTCACTTTGCAATTTTCTCTGCATATAAGACATAAGTATTAATATATCACAACAAAACATCTCAAATAACATTTTAGATGTAAAATACACAATGCACTCACATTTCATTAACGCTCTTAATTTAATAATCAAAATCAAGCCTAATATGCAAGAACCATCATTCTATTTTTGAAAGACAATAAATACAATGCTTAAAGTAGTACACAGAAGTAAAAGAACTAACAGTTGACAAAAACAAAGATAACAGCACATTTTAAAACAATGTGACACAACACATTTGGAGAGACTAGTTTTTAACGCAGGTAAAAATGTCTAGGCTTCACAAGATATCAATAATCCTAACATAATTATTCAATCCACGACCTTATCCTACACTCGTCATCATGCAAGAGTTTAAGTTTACCAGGTCCTGTCAAAAATTCTTCCACTGCTAAATATCTATGACACACACTTCAGACTCACCACTGAAAAAAAAAAAAAAAACACCTGCAACCGGGTCAAATTTTCCTCATGCAACATCGGCAGTTAAATGCATATAGGGATTGCTAAGCATCTCTGGGGACTTCTCCAAATTCATCAACTTTTTTAACAGGGAATTTCAAGGTTTGCTACAAGTGCTGGCAATAGACTGTATCACATCAGTCTATTTCCATGGAGAAAGTTTAGTGATCCATCTGATGCAGCTTGCTCAATAAACGTGCATTATTCTGAATTCACAGAACCACAATTATACATAAGTTCTCTTGACATGACCAGAATTTGAAGCACTCTTTTTGGTTTCCTTATGGCATAAGCACCAATCCCAAGCCAGCTGCACTCTTGACTGACTTTACCATTAATACCTACTCATTTTCTCATGAAATGCCCAATTTACGAAGCGAAGTCAATAAGTAAGTCACAAATGGCTGTAGAAAAATAACTAAATATGATACAAACTTGAAACCAGTTTATTTTTATACATACATTGTTCCTTTATTTCTCAACATAATTTCCACCAACATTGATGCACTTATCCCATTGTTTTATCAGTCCTCCCAAACCGGCTGCATAGAACTGCGTGCTCTGTTTTTCAAACCACGTTTTCACTTTACATTCAACTTCAGCGTCATTCGCGAAATGTCTCCTACCAAGGTGGGTTTTCAGCGGACCAAAAAAGTGGAAATTGCTAGGGGCTAAGTCGGGGCTGTAAGGTGGATGTTCCAGAACTTTCCACCTTAGTTGGTTAAATTTTTTCCTGAGTTAATCGAGCCGTATGTGGTCTGGCATTGTCATGAAGAAGCAACACTCCTCTAGTCAGCAGTCCTGGACGGTTTCTTCGAACTGCATCATGAAGCATCGATAGAACTTCACAGTACAATTCAGAATTCACATTGTCACCTTTCTTCTTGAAATTGGTTAAAAGCACCCCTTGACAATCCCAGAACACTGTCAGCATAGCCTTCGCTACTGATGATGTAACCTTGAATTTTTGGACACAAGGTGAAGAAGGATGTTGTCTACCCAGCTATGCATCGCTTTACGAGACGAACATTTGTCAGCATAAACAGGAAGCATTTCTTTATGAATGTCCTTTGCGGGCATCCTTTTGTTCACAAAAATCGCACAACAGCACGTTGCGATTTGGTTGTACACTCCGTAAGTACAGTTGTCATTTTGTTTATGCGCTGCGCATGAGACACCTAGAGCCACCTGACGAACGGGAATATAAAGTCCGGTGTTGCCGTCACCTAATGACACCTGTAGAAAACACCAACTACATTTACCTGCCATCCCACAGACCTGTGTGACTTACTTATTGACTCGTCCTCGTACATTTGGTCCATCCATTGAAAGTTGCATAAATTAATCCACATATAATGCTGATGATGTGTCTTCAAGTGCAGAATCCGTGTGGACAGCAATGACATGGACAAGAATCTTCAAAATAAAATAATGATGTCAATGTTTGCGTCCCAAAATCATGCATGGGTAATCCAACTGCTTCAAATGAAACATGCTTGCATCAACCATGGCTACCAAGGTTGTCCCGAGCCGCTTGCCCTCAAGTTAGCCCAGAAGAAGCCAAGCAGAAACATTTCCTTTCAAACAAGCTGAATGTTTTCAATAATTTTGTCCAATTTTCAAACACGGGTATCACTACCCAAAACAGGGTCCAGCAAAACAGTTTACCCAGGAAATTTCAAAACCGTAAATAAGGTACATAGCCTCAAATTACACTGAGGATGACTTACTAGAAAAAATGACTCGAGGTGACAGCACTTCAGACCAACTACAAGATGTGACTGGAAATTAATCATAAATCCACAAATAATATTGAAGATTACCATGACCTAACCAGTCACTAAGCATACTGCTCATAAGTGTCCACTTTTAATAACATTAGCAGTTTTAGCACTAGGCATATGCACAAGGTCCCATAAAAGTGTGAACTTGTCATGGCATCTGTAGTTCTATTATCAGTGCTGTGGTGTAGAGGATAGGTCAGCTGCACGTCCCAATTCCCTGACAGACTGGGTCGAGAGCCTGAAATCAGCTGTGGGCAATTTGTAAACAGGCCACTTTGTGTTGAATCCGATGGCACGAGGTGTTGGCTGTACAGAAAGCAATGGCAAACTGCTAAACTAAAAAAACTGTCTAGTAAAATCACAGCCAGTAAATGCCAGGGTTGACTGCAATATCCTGTAAAGGACATGCAACTAACTTCTAATGCTAATTATGTGAACAACTGCCCATCAAAGTCTCAACTTTTCACAACATTTGAAGTTCTGTTTTTGATGGTTTCTGCTCATTAATGTTCCCTTAAAAAAAAAAGGAAGCGAGTTTAACTGTGGTGTAGCTATAAAAATACAGCAAAACACGAAAAGCAAAATGGAAAGTAGAAAAGGTCAACTTCACAAAAATACAATCACAAGTGACAGAGAGAACATGTTGCAGCTGCAAAGCCTTCATCGACAAAGAGAAGAAGACATTAATACCACACAATGTGTACATAAATGAGGATACTTAGGCATGAAAATGAAAATGTGCCCCCCATAAAATGTGAAGACAGGCAGACAGAAGTGACAACACAGACCAGGGGTGTAGCTCCATTTTCAAGTTTTCATTGTATGAAATTGTTCCTGTGCTAACAATATTTTTAAAAGACTGAAAATTAATAATAAACCCACCAACTATAGATACTGACCCAAATAGTTGAAAAAATGATAAGTGCCAGTAATACACCTCACTTCTAATAGACATTTTTCAGTAATATTTTTGGTAATTTCTGCCCTGACATAACTGTTGTGCTGACAATATTATTAATGCCAGAATGACAGACATGTCCTTGTATGGTAGCGAAACCATTTACATCCGTTGTTTGACAAAAAGGCACTTAAATAAGATACACAGGTCAATTCTTATTGTTTCTTGTTTTATTTGGCTGCTGCGGTCCACGTGGTGGTGTAATTGGTCGACCAGAATTCAACCCTCCATACTGGTACTTTGCTTTCTTTTCTGAAGGTTTCAGAATCTGTAATGGCAAAGGTAAAATAAATGTTCATTTAGTCAACCATTGATCTAATATTGATACTTCTGTCTTTGTTTCTAGATATCTAAGTACTTTACTTACTGCACCCATAAATTTATATCACTCACAGCAAACCTTTTCTCTGTTTATTTGGTATTCTGGCATTTCCAACACATTTACGTCTGAAGTCAGTTACTATCTGGTGCCCTTAGGCTCCAGCACCACAGTGCAGGGAGAACAGTGAAATAAAAGCTGACTTACAAAACTCGCTCAACATGATGACTATTTTTCTCAATGAGCATGTTTAGATCGAACATACAATCAGTCAATAACTTGTTCATGAGGGAAGGATGTTGCACATCACCATCATCACCAGGCATCCATGCCAATTCTGTTGATCATCATGGTTCGCTATTTCACAGGAAAAAGTCTCAGATCATGATTGTGTTCTTGTCCCAATTATGCCGGTTCGCTATTTCACAGGAAAAAGTCTCAGATCATGATTGTGTTCTTGTCCCAATTATGCCATGTGGAGAAGCCATCCAGGTCATCCTCTTGCTTTTTTCCCCACCCAGTTTGTCATTTGTCACTAAATTTTAAAGTTTAATTCTCATAATACGGCCAGAAAATCTGGACAGGCTATGTCTCATTTCAGCTGTTTAAGACTTTTATCATTTATTTAGATATTGCACTGTGGTATTTCTTCTTGGAGATGACCATTTCTGTTTTCGTACAATTCTAACCCTAGTTGCTCACTATTTACAATAACTGTATCCATTACATTTTGCATCTTTTTTCTCTGTATGCACCATCTCCATATCTTATATTGTTGATGTAATGTCCTCTGATAGTGATTCTTCTCATGTCTTTTAAATTTCTCTTATGTGGGGGATTCAAATGAAAACCTTAATAGTGTTGATATAAATTAAAATAACTATGTCATTGTCTCGCATCCTGTCAATATTGTTAAGTTTTTTAAGCATGTGACAATCACGGTGCAGACGACCACAGTGACATCCTAATGAGTTTAACGATGGCCGCTCCACTTTTGATATGCACCGTTCTATAATGCATTTTTTTTATCAGTGAAGGGGTGAAACCTATAGAAATTCACCGCCAAATAAAGGTCCAGCATGGTGATACATACCTGTCAGTTCAATAAGTATATGAGTGGAGTAGGAAGTTTCAAAATGGCGTGACTTCTGTGGCAGACAGTTCACGATGGGCTCAGGCACACTGAGTAATGACCACAGAGTGGGTTACACACGCGACCAAAAGAATTTTTTTCTACAGGAAACCAAGCACTTTATCAGCGCTGGAGGATTTGCACTGATCGCAGTGGTGACAACCTAAACAAATTATACATTTGTTCTTTACCTTTTCAGAATATATTCACCAAAAAGATCCCACACATTTAAGGTTTTCATTTGAAGCCCCCTCATATTTTCACAATGTATGAGAAAAAAGGTATGGATACATTACACATCCTTGTTGATTAGAGTTCTATGGCTCCTGATTCTGTGAGATTGTAAAAACACAGGTTTACAGGAGGTATGTCTCCAGTTTTAGAGTACTCTTATCCATTCTGCCGTCCTGCCCTCTCTCTTGTTTTCAACCTGGCTCTCTCAATACAACTCTGATATTTATTTCACACAACAAGAAGCAAAACTGACAAAACAAACCTGAAAGGAGCACATAAGAGATTCATCCACTGACATCATGCCTCCAGCATTATCAAACTCTCCACAGTAATTAGGTGCAGAGAACAAGGTCACCAACTGTCTTTTGGCAAAGAACTCATAGCCGTCCTCCACAACCTGATACAAGAAACATGTGACATATGAAACTACAGTGAAAGTTCTTGTCTTTTATTCTATTAGCTAACTAAGTCACAGAAGTTGTTTCTGGGGAGCTCTCTGTTGACATTTTCATTTCACTTCAGCCCCTGGAACTATTCTATGGCTGAGAGATTCAATTCAATGATCAACAACACTATCCCCATGCTGATGAATGTGCACATACTGAAGTAAAGAAAAAACAGAAATTGATGTAGGAACAATATCACTGTTCACCCATCTGTTACTGGAATCCATGAGGAAAGCAAAGAACAGTTACACCATAACCTAGTCAGTGTATCACAAAAGGTAACTAACAAAGGTTGGCGTGGGGTTGATTATCTCATCCTGTAGAAAATCTTGGCTGCAAAGTCCAATAAATTATTAACACATCATAAATAGGATGGCTGGCAAGAGATGGTTGAGGGCGTGTTCATCACTGGGAGAAAAAGGGCATCAGAAGATGAAAATCATTATATGCTTGAGGAAAACAAAACAAGAGATGTGGAAAAGATGATGTTCCTAAGAAAACAACATTTACTAACAACCAATGTTTCTAGCATCTATGAGGAAAAATTAATATAGAAGGAAAACATCTGAGTTTAAATGTGACAGAAGTTTTTAGAATATGGTGACCAAGAAGAAGGAAATCACAGACTGTCTACAAGATGTGAACATGGAAGAAAACTGACTCATGAATATTATCATGTCTGGGAAACTGGACTACTTTGGCCATATTAAACATCACAGTGACATGGAGAGCACAGTGTTAGGAGACACGGTTTCTGGCAGAAGGGGCAGAGATCTTCTTACTTGATTGCTCTGAGTAATGACATATTGGATCAGCAGGCTACGCTGGGTGTGCTGTGGCATCCACTGAAGCAGGAAGAAACCAATGCATACTTCAACAGTTCAGTGCAGATATGAGTAGTTTGAATGTACCTATTTCAATTTTGTTACTTTCAGTGAAAAAATTATGATCTCCCCCCTTTGTTTAAGCAATTTTTCCCATGGGTTTGATGCAGTGACAACTTTATTATTACACTGTCAGATGTTTGCATTTTTGTCTTTTATCAAGTTAGTTTTTTAACTATTTTTAGTTCTGTCTATTAATTAAACTTCTGTTATTGAACATCAAAGAATTTCTTCATGTGCTTTAAAAAAAATTTCTGAGTTATAACTAGGTATGATATGTGATTTTATCAATGAACATTTTTGTTTCTCAATTTTTTATGTAATTTAGAAAATTGTTAGCGTCCCTTTTCGGCTTTTCAATTTTTTTAAATTTTATTTTTGTGCATTGTAAAAGTATTTTCAGTAATGGCTTATACTCATTTTTCTTTTAGAGAAACATTTAAACATGTTTTCTTTTAATTTACTTATTTTAAAAACCTTCTTTGTGTTCAGTGGAAGAATCATAAAAAATTTTGGTATGTGACATACCGTGTTATACAGAAAGCGAGCAAGAGTTACAAGACTTGGTGGAAAAAGTAACAGCATAGTGCAGAAGTGGCTTTAAAATAACCGAAAGGGACGCAGAGGGGTTTCCCAAGGGACCCGGGTCAGGTTTATACCCGGCAAAATTCTAAACGTCCTAGTCGTTCGTCCCCGCATTTTTTTAAAATTTATTTTTGTGTTGTAAAAATATTTTTTGTAACTGGTATACTCTATCTTCAGACAAATCATTTAAACGTTTTTCTTTCTAATTTACTTATTGTTAAACCTTTTAGTTCAGGGAAGAATCAAACAATTTAGGATGTGCGATCCGTGTTATGCAGAAAGCGAGCAAGAGTAAAGACTTGGGGAACAAGAACATGCAAGGCAGAAGGGCTTACATATTAACATCGAAAGGGACGCGAGGTGTTTCCCAAAGGACCAGGGCCAGGTTATACCAGCCCCGACTACAACCATCCTATTGTTCGTCCCCCGGAACAGGGCCCTTTGGGGTCCCGGCTGACGTAGAGGATCGCGATTTTTCCAAAGTCGGAGAGTATCTGTCTGCACTGCGAGGAAAACCCCAACAATCGCCCAAATAAAAAAGGGGTCCAAAAGCCCCGTTTAAACTTTTTTTACAGGGGGGGGGGGAACCATAGAAACAGAAATAAAGGCCAATTGTAAAACCTGTATTAAAAAATGAGGGAGAGGAATTTAAAAGGGCATTCTGTAAACAGTTACTGGGTCAGGAACAGAATCCCAAGATTTTCACCCAAAAAAAATTTTTTTCTGGGAAAAAGCAACGGGCCTGGAATTTACTGTCCATGGTGCCCCTAAAAATTTTCTTTTGAAGAAAATTCAAAAAAACCCCACTTTAATTTTTGCCCCCTAAACAATTATAGAAAAAATATATTTACCACCCTTTTGATTAGAGCACCCCGAGTAATTGAAAAACACGGTTACAATATGTTCCGTTTTAGGATTTTACCATTCTCCCTCCTGCCCCCTCTTTTTTTAACCTGGCCCCAAACAATTGAAATTTCCCCAAAAAAAATGAAAACAAACCTGAAAAGCAAAAAGTTACCAACATATCCTGTTACAAATTACGAATTTATGGAAACAAGGCCCCAATTCTTTTGGAAAAATATACCTTTCCCCCCAAAACCGTACAAAAAGTCATAGAAACAAGGGAAATTCTTTTTTTTTATTCAACTAACTAACCAGAAGGGGGAGTTCCTGGATTTTTATTTCATTCACCCCGGGAACTATTCATGGGAAGTTTAATTCAGACAAAACACTTCCCTTGTAATGGAATCTAAAGAAAGAAAAAACAAAATTAGGGAACAATATCACTGTTCACCCATCCGTTACGGAAATCCATGAGGAAAGCAAAGAACAGTTACACCATAACCTAGCAGGTATCACAAAAGGTAACTAAAAAAGGGTTTGGCTGGGGTTGATTATTCATCCTGTAGAAATCTTGGCTGCAAAGTCCAATAAATTTTTAAAACATCATAAATAGGATGGCTGGCAAGAGATGGGTTTAGGGCGGTTCATCATGGAGAAAAAGGGCATCAGAAGATGAAAAACATTTTATGCTTGAGGAAAACAAAACAAAAGATGTGGAAAAGATGATGTTCCTAAGAAAACAACATTTACTAACAACCAATGTTTCTAGCATCTATGAGGAAAAATTATATAGAAGGAAAACATCTGAGTTTAAATGTGACAGAAGTTTTTAGAATATGGTGACCAAGAAGAAGGAAATCACAGACTGTCTACAAGATGTGAACATGGAAGAAAACTGACTCATGAATATTATCATGTCTGGGAAACTGGACTACTTTGGCCATATTAAACATCACAGTGACATGGAGAGCACAGTGTTAGGAGACACGGTTTCTGGCAGAAGGGGCAGAGATCTTCTTACTTGATTGCTCTGAGTAATGACATATTGGATCAGCAGGCTATGCTGGGTGTGCTGTGGCATCCACTGAAGCAGGAAGAAACCAATGCATACTTCAACAGTTCAGTGCAGATATGAGTAGTTTTGAATGTACCTATTTCAACTTTCTCGTTACTCTAGTCAGTGCAAAGACTTATGATCTGCCCCCCTTGTTTAAGCAATATTTCCATGGTGTTTGAGTGCAGTGACAACTTTATTATTACACTGTCAGATGTCTTGCATTGTTGTCGTTTATTCAAGTGTAGTTATTTATCTACTATCTTTAGTTCTGTCTATTAATTAAACTTCTGTTATATGAACATACAAAGAATTTCTTTACATGTGCTTTAAAAAAACTTTCTGAGTTATAACTAGGTATGATATGTGTTTATTATATCAGATGATACATTTTTGTTTACTCACATTTGTTATGTAATTCAGAAAATTGTGTAGCGCTTCTCATTGTCTGTGCTTTGCAATTATTTTAAATTCTATTTTTGTGCATTGTAAAAGTATTTTTCAGTAACTGGCTTATACTCATTTATCTTATATGACGAATCATTTAAACATGTTTTTCTTTCTAATTTACTTATTGTTAAACCCTTCTTTGTAGTTCAGTGGAAGAATCATAAACAATCTTAGGTATGCTGACGATACCGTGTTACTAGCAGAAAGCGAGCAAGAGTTACAAGACTTGGTGGAACAAGTAAACATGCATAGTGCAGAATGTGGCTTACATATTAACATCGAAAAGGGACGCAGAGGTGTTTCCAAGGCACCAGGGTCCAGGTTCTATACCGGCCAAGATCTACTAACACGTCCTAGTCGTTCGTCCCTGCAATTATTTTAAATTCTATTTTTGTGCATTGTAAAAGTATTTTCAGTAACTGGCTTATACTCTATCTTACATGACAAATCATTTAAACATGTTTTTCTTTCTAATTTACTTATTGTTAAACCCTTTTTTGTAGTTCAGTGGAAGAATCATAAACAATCTTAGGTATGCTGACGATACCGTGTTACTAGCAGAAAGCGAGCAAGAGTTACAAGACTTGGTGGAACAAGTAAACATGCATAGTGCAGAATGTGGCTTACATATTAACATCGAAAAGGGACGCAGAGGTGTTTCCAAGGCACCAGGGCCAGGTTCTATACCAGCCAAGACCTACTAACACGTCCTAGTTGTTCGTCCCTGGCAACAGGTCCCTTCGGGGTCCTGGCTGACGTAGTAGGATCGCTGATTCTTCCAAAGTCGGAGAGTATCTGTCTGCACTGCGAGGAACCACCAGTCTGCACACTAATAAACCAGACACGGGACAACGGATACTCACGCAAACCTCAGTCCGGTATGACATCACACTGATGTTGGACAACAGGATGTCTTCATCCAACATACATGACTACAAAACTATGAATAATTATGAAAACTATAATAATTATGAAAACTATGATAATTAGCAGTGGAAAGGAAAGGTCATCAAAGAAAATCACAGTAAACGGGGAGATACTAGTACGAGTATCTTGGACATATAATAACAGATGATGGCAGAAGTGAAATAGAAATCAAAAAGAGAATAGGAATGGCCAAAAATGCTTTCAACGGCATGAAATCAGTATTAACACCTACAGAGGTTAATAACGCATTAAAAATGAGAATTGTCAAATGCTACGTATATTCAATGCTACTGTATGGCTTGGAAGCCTGGACATTGAACAAGCAACTAGAAAGTCACATAGAGGCCCTGGCGATGTGGATATACAGACGAATATGTCGTATTTCATGGAAACAATAACAATCAAATGCAGAGGTTCTTGAAAAACTGGGAATGAAGAGAGAGTTGATGAAAGAAATAAAGAGGCGGCAAGTGAAATATTTTGGCCACGTTAAAAGACATGATACTATTATAAAAACTATACTGGAGGGCAAGTGAGCAAGAGGTAGACAATGATATAAGTGGGAGGATAACATCAAGAGATGGACGAACATCAGCTTGACAGAATGTACAGTCAGGGCGAGAGACAGTGTTGGAGATCCATTGCAGCCAACCTTCATTGTGGAGACAGCACCTGATTGATGAGTATATTTACTGTTTCAAGGACTATATATACTATTCCTAGGAATATATTAACTATTCTGTTTCTTCAGCACAGACAAACTAATGCACTGTAGAAGTTTTCAATGCAAAAGTTTACACCAAATCATGAACACCACCACTAACCTGATGTGCCCTACATATGAGGTCAAGGTCGTGTCTGTTGAGGAACTTTGCCACCACATCGGCACCAAAAGTGAAGGACACACCTCTGTCATTTTCACCCCACCCTTGAACATCCTTATCTGGATCTGACCACAACAGATCACATAAGAGACCTGGAAAAGTATCACAAATAAACATATGTGTATAATTGTGTTAATCTTACATTGGTGTAAAACAAAGTGCAATTCAATTTCTGATGTGCGCTACTGGGACCCAAAAAAGAAGCAAACAATAATAAAACTGTAATCTACCATGCTGATAAGCTTGGTTATAATGACATAACAATAATGATGGGAGATTTTAATGCAAAAGTAGGTAGATACAGGCCTGTTCACCCCATAGTTGTTTGTCAATGGCATCTCTTAATTTCTCCAGAATTATCCTATTGAATATTATTTTCCCAGAAACTGACAATAACAACATTATTCTATAATTTTCACTCCTGTATGTGTACATGCATGTGTATTTTTCTTTGTCAACTTCACCAGATATCTTCTTCTTCTGCGTTCATCCAGAGTATTTTTTTTCCGGATGTGATTGCGTTGTGCCTGTTTACAGCAAAGCTGCGTTCTTGCGCCATTAGGCCAACACATCCGACTTCTGCGGGCATTTGTTGACCGGGTTAACCATCCCGCACCAATGAGTCTAATGAGACTCATTCACACCAAGAGAACAATTTAAACAGCTTTCATATGCGGTGTCTGCGAAGAATTCTTGGTATTAAGTGGCAAGACAAAATCACAAATACTGAAGTATTGGAAAGATCAGGTTGTGTGACAGTTTATTCCATGCTCAGTCTTCGTAGACTTAGATGGATAGGACATCTTAGGAGGATGGATGATGGTAGAATACCAAAGGATATCTTTTTTGGTGAATTACAGATGGGTAAGAGATCTCAGGGTCGGCCTCTACTACGATACAAAGATGTGTGTAAGCGGGACATGATTGATACAGGCATTGATAATGCACATTGGGAGCAAGTCGCCGCTGAACGTGTTGCATGGAGGGCAAATATCAGAAATGGAATAAAGTCAAAGGAGAAAATTATTGCAGAAAAGTCACACACCAAGCGTTTGAGACGTAAGATGGTGCATGATGGTGGAAATGACCACGTGTTCACATGCACCCACTGTGAACGGACATTTACAGCGCAAATTGGCCTTATCAGTCACACTCGCTACCGCCATAGTTAAAAGTTATTATGCCTTTTTAAAGCACAAACTATCGTCTGTCAAGACGGCAAGGTGCCAATGGAGTAACCATCCCGGGACCAGATATCATTCTCTCTAGGTGTTTGGTATTTCTTGTTTCTTGGACTCTGCTAAATAATTTGTGCAGTAATTCGGTAAAGGTGTTTATATTGGACTTAATAGCTTCCACTGGGATACCATCTGGACCAGCAACTTTCCCATATTTGGAAGTTTGACAGCTTTTCTAATGTCTTCTTTAGACAGTTTATTCATGTTGTCCCACTGAGGTCACCTATCAAAATGTTGATATTTCCACGCCTTTGCGATTAGTAATTTGAAATTTCATGTAAAATTCTTCATTAAAATATTCATCCTTATTTGTTGGTGCCTAACACTGGATCACATTCATGTTTACTTTCTTTGTTGTTGTTGTGGTTCTAAATGTTTCTGTTAGATTTTAGAACTCGCTGCTTCCCACTCTATTAGTGCTTTCTCTACCTCTTTAGATAGTCTGTGGGCTGCACCTTCACTGCAATGGACATTTTCTTTTGTATAACCTGAGAAATATTTCACCTGTGTTTGAAGCTATTTTTCTGTTCTTTTACATCTTGTTTTGCATAATTCCAAAATATTTGTTATAATATTTCATTTTCCGTACGGGTGCTGTCTCTTCCAATTCATACACAGCTGTGTCCAGATGCTTATTCTGGAGATTTTCCCAGCTGATAGGAGATACATCAGCAACCCAGACTCATTAAGGCTTTCTCCACATACCATCATACTACTACTTGAAAAGCCTTCGTTCATCTTGGTTGTCTGAACATTTGTTCTTTCCATTTCTTTAGACTTGTTCATGGTTGGTTGGATATTGCAGCTACAGTTTCCTACAGGATTAGGTAGTCACTCTCACGCCAACCTTCCTTAGATGTCTATTATGACCCAGACTCATTAAGGCTTTCTCCACATACCATCAACTACCTACTTGAAAAGCCTTGTTCATCTTGGTTGGGTTGAACATTTGTTCTTTCCATTTTTTAGACTTGTTCATGGTTGGTTGGATATTGCCAGCTAACCAGTTTTCCCTACAGGCTTAGGTAGGTCTCTCATCACGCCAACCTTCCTTAGATGTCTATTATGACATACATGGTAGGCTACAGTGATACCAGTCTTTGCTTCCCGCATGGGCCCCGATAACACACACATGATCTGAACATTAAGAACATCAAGACTACTGCCCGTAAACAATGTACACATATAAAAGTTACCTGTGTCTGGTACATCTGTTGGTCTCATGATACGTCTAATCTGTTCCATTGACTGCAAATCTGGAGACAAACCTAATTAACAAAAAACAAGATCCATTTACACAATTAATGTATAATGAAAGGAATAAGTTAATTCAATTACTTAGACTATTTTTCCCATCCTGAAGTTACTAGATGACTGCAGTGGTATGCACATGTATTGCTTTCAGTTCATCATTATTGCGCACTAGTCATGTTTACAGTTCAGGTTACTGCAATTGCACACCACAACTGTTCACAGTTCAGTTTATCTTCACTGCACACGAGAACTGTTTACAGGTGATCTCCTGAATAAATGCATTAATGTACAGTGAATGGTTGTGTTAATTCCATGTCCAGATTTGGCAACCAGCCTATCTGTGTGTTTGGTGTTCTGTTCAAGTTTGACTTTAGCATTATAACTATGCCCCGCCAGGTGTGTCCACGGGGTGATAGATGGGAAGTGGCCACAAGATATACCGGTTAAGCGAGAATATGCTGAATAAGCGGCCTTGGCCAAAGACAGGCAGTGGTCAATGAGAGGAGGTGAGTTTGTTGGTGGGTCAGCTATCTCTATAAAATACTTCAAAACTCTGAAATTGCCACAGGTGGGTAAGATGTCCCATTTATAACCTCTCCTCCCTGCTGCCTTGAAGTGTTCATTCCTTTACATTAATGGATACAAAACAACAGAGAAACTGGGAGAAGGCAAAGTGAAATCATCATTGTACATCCCTGGCACTTTATGATGCAGCAGCTCACAGACCTGATCAGAGACGGGTGATCATGTGGGATGGTGCTCTTTGAACACCCACACACATGAGCATAGCATGTAATAATGATTCTAACTATAGATTTTGATTTATTTAGTTGAAAGTCCTTGTTTCAGACCAACTCTATAAACAGAGTTCAAGTCGGTTCAACCCGCTGGTTGATCCTCTGATATAGTAGCAGAACCAGCTGACCTACCTGCCATATTGGTGTGTAGTGAGAGGACTGGCATACGCGATCAAGGAGTATAATAAGTTTCAGGCCACAGTTATGGATCTTCTGAGGAATCAATTGTTCCTTGCCTTGATTCCTTCAAGAATTTCAAAATATGGGCTCAGTACTGATATAACTACTTTCTCCGTAATCCCGTTTATCACGCAGGGTCTCGTAGCGGGGCGAGAGCTGAGGCGGTTCGACCCCCGCTCGTGACTTGCGGGATACTGAGCCGGCCGCTCAGAAAGCAATGGCAAACTACTGAGCGTAATCTTGCCAAGAAATCAACAGACAGCTGAAAGATGCTGCTGTTGACAGCGATGTCCTGTAAAGGATATGCGAATTAAAAAAAAAACAAAAAAACTGATATAACTGCACTTTTAACTGTGGTATTCCTCTTTATCTTATTCCCTTCACTTGTTACTGAAAAACTACACTTGCAAACATTTGTTGCAGATCTCTGGTCTTCATAAAGTTTCCAGAAGTATTTTGTCCCAGATAATCCCCAGACAATTAAGAAAATTAAACAGTCTCCATGTTTATTAGACTGCATCGACCCTCAAGTCATAGTCTAACAGTAAAAAATTTTTAATTAACATTATTAAAGTAATCATACCTCCATGACAACAGAAGATCTTTTCATCGATGATTGCTGCTATTGGTAGGCAGTTGAAGCAGTCAGTGAATGTCTTCCACAGTCGTACATTATATCGACGTTTACCTGCGAGATATTACAGTTCTGAATAATCTTGTCAATATTTGTTTTTAACAACAACTTTTATTAAGCTTTCTCTTATTCACAGACACTGATCTGAAGCTAGTCAGGAAGATAATATGGAGTAAGAGACAAACATACATTAAAAAATTGACTGAATACAGCTCGTAACCTATTGGAATATAAAATGATTGTCTATTATAATTTCTAATAGTGCAGTTTGTTGTTTCAGTCTGTTTACATATTCTAATTTATTACAGCAATTGTCAGTATGAAATTGCATTGCAGGACATTTTCCAGCCACAACCAGCTCTGAAGTTGATGCAGCCAGCTCTCCAGTTGACTAATCATTGTATAATGGCTACTATCTCTAGGAAGGGATTCATCAGAAAGCCAGCCAGCCCATCTTTTAATGCCATGACTTAATGTATGTCTTATCATATTATATTTTTACAACAGTACCTGTAATGGGATTACATTTGCCCTTAGATTCCTTCTGCAAGGCTAGTCATACCCCAGACATTTTTAGAATATTTTGGGGGATTTTCTATTGGACATTTAAAAGAGGAGGCATTGCCTGCATAAAGCAGAACAGTAGATGTGAAACATTAGAAAATATCATGACAACTGGAGAGATCAGCAGGAAAAAAGGCAGAGGCAGACAGAGAAATGATGCTGGATGGACAGCGATGGTGCAAGGAGGAATACCATCAATAGAACTGACCCTGGATACCAGGCACCAAGGAGATGTGTGGATATGCATGAATACATACACGTGTTGGCAGGGTGCATCATGATAATGAAACATGAAATTAAGCAGGGGAAAAAATCCTAGTGAACAGGTTATTTACACAAATGTTTAAAAAAAAAAAAAAAAACTGTATTTACTTCATAATTGAACACTCAGATTTATACACTAAATGTAAACAGTGTCAGGTCTTAGTCAGATATGACTGACGCCAAATGTTGAGTGGTGCTCATCAAACCCGACACCCCACATTTGGACAACAGCTTCAGGCGGAAGAGCACAATTGAGAGGGTACAAGCCTCATCCTGGTGCGAGGAAATGCAACCTAAACACAAAATGTCATGGCAGACCAGGCCCTAAGCCTTGGTTGGCAGCTGGTCTAGGATCGAAGCTCCAACAAGTGGACAGTTAAGAACATTGCTTTGCTAATTTGGCAGCTTCTGCAGCTTGTCTTGTTCCAGATGTATTGGTGTTACTTTTCCTCTGGAGTAAACTATGCTGACCGAGAGAACAATCCTGCTCCAAGGGCAACACATGATCTCTACAATTCAGACCAGATTTGTGCCACAGAGAGGTATAGTTGTGCCTTTTTAGAAGCACAATGTAACGAACTATCATCTGTCAAGATGGCAAGGTGCCAGTCAGTAAAGTTATGCAATTTTCACAATAAGTAATGCACAAAATAACTAAAATATAACGTAACATAAGCAGCATGACTCACATTCATCATAAAAGCCATAAATTCTGTTGATACTAGCACACTCATGGTTGCCCCGCAACAAGAAGAAATTCTCTGGATACTTGATTTTGTAAGCCAACAACAGACAAATTGTCTCCAAGGACTGTTTTCCCCTGTCTACATAGTCTCCGAGGAACAGGTAGTTGGATTCTGGTGGAAAGCCACCATATTCAAACAGGCGTAACAAATCAGTGTACTGGCCATGAATATCACCTGTTTCAGATAAAAATAGCAAAATATTGTATAAATGTTCACAGCTGTAACAAATATCACCTGTTTCAGATAAAAATAGCAACATATTTTATAACTGTTCACAGCTGTAACAAATACACAAATGATTACAAAAACTGTCCAGTTTTTCTTCTAGTTGCGCCCGCTCCCTTTGAACTCAAGCCTAGTCTACCTGCATGATACTACTTCTAGTGAACTGGACTGATTTTTGTGTGTGGATATTACTAGTGTCCCTCACCTTTAGGCGAACCCACTCCAACTTCAGAGGTACTGTCAAGGATAAAATTAATGTATTTATCAGGAAGTGATGATGTCATTGTCCCGTGTGTCTATTGGTCAGGTACAACTTGGAGGAGGAGCCATTACTGAGAGGTTACAGTATCTGCCTGAGACTCAGAAGGTACTAGGTTAGACCTCCATATAGGGCGAGAATTTTTCCAAGAACCACTGGTATCTAATATCCCTCCCCTACCCCCGCATCTCTTGGGTAGTGAGATGCAATACCTAGCCTTGTCAAGTAAGGGAGAAACACAAGAGGTCTGTTCGAAAGTTGTGCGCACAAGAGTGTGTGGGGTGTATGTGTATGAGTGTGTGGGGTGTGTGTATGAGAGTGTGGGGTGTGTGTGTGTGTGTTACAGTGTGTGGGTGTGTATGTGTGGGTTGCATGTGTGTGTGACGTGTGAGGGGTGTGTGTGGTCTGAGTGTGTATGTGTGTGTGAGTGGTGTGTGTGTGTGTGAGGTGTGTGTGTGGTGCGTGTGAGTGTGTGGTGTGAGTGTGGTGTGAGTATGGTGTGTGTGCGTGGTATGTGTGGGTGAGTGGTATGTGTGAGTGGGTGGTGTGGGTGGGTTGTGGTGTTGGTGTGTGTGGTGTGTGGCTGTGTGGTGCGTGGCTGTGTGGGTGGTATGTAGTGTGTGTGTGGATGTATGTGTGGTGTGTGCTTGGTGTGTGTGTGTATACACACATGCATGTATGTACGTATGTGTGTACATACGTACATATGTATGTAGTGTGTGTCTGAGAGTGCACACATGTGTTAGCTTACCACAAATTTTAAGTGGAGCTTCCAACTCCAGAAGTATTGGTTGACTCAAGAAGATCTCCCTTGATTTCAAACAGAGCCCTCTAACCTCAGCCTCTGTCATTTGAACCGTCTTACCTGGGCGACATCCTCGGACTGAAACAAAATGAACACCTTCAATCATTCTACAATTTCTTATGCATTTGAATTTCAAAACAAAGAACACTAATCACATATATAGAGTGGGATATTTAATGTGACTTGGAAAGTAAGAAAGCATTCACATCTTGGCTAGACAAGGCTGATGCTCATCTAGTTGAAAAACAAAAACCGAGACTGCAAAAAAACAGATATCTCTTTATGAGAAGTACAAATTGTGTACAAAGTGAAAACAAAACTTAAACTTTATTAAAATATGTAATAAGATTTTTAAATGGGAGATAATATCAGAAATAATAAACATAAATAAATGTTTACAAAAACAAAATGAACAACATCTACAGATTGTAAAAGATGCAAATGTATTAGAACATTACAACTAATGAATGGATGCGGAGGTGCTGATGTGTCAGGATAAGCCTTCACACAGACATCCTGGTGAAATATCCTAGGCAGACATCAGCCTGGCTAACAGAGGAAAACTGTGTCCTTGTGATGACACCTGCCGAGGACTGCAAACTATGCATGCTGCGAGATTGCAAGAAAGTCACAGGAATCCACAACAATGATGACTGACAATCAGCACTGACAAGTGTTGCATTCATTAACTTGGAGGGCACAAGCCTGCTTGGAATAAGTGTTGCTTGTATACCAAAATGGAACCAAGACATCACCAGTCTCACAAGAGTAAACAGCTTGAATCTACAGAGTTCTAATATGAAAATATAATGAATTGGAATTATAACAGTACAATTATTAGTGAAACTTGTTCCAAATGCTTCATGAGAATGACTTTCTTGTTCTGCCTTTCATCTCCCGATGGAGCATTGGGCTTCAAATATCTCATACCAAGTACTTAGTAGACATGTCCTTTGATTGGTTGGATTTTGCAGCTAAAGTTTTATATGGAATGAGGTGTGAGTAGTACTTGTCATTTAATGTCCTTTTCAAGCAAAATGTAGCTAGCATGCTATATCACTTTGACTAATTCCAAGAAGGATGCAGGCGTCATATTGAGTAACGGTACATGTAATCTACTTCAGTAGTATTCAACCTGGAGTACATGTACGCCTAGAGGGACGAGAAAACTAGGTAAATATACACACAGTATATTTGGAATATTGCAGCAATAATCTTAGGACCAACTGAAAACATTGAATATGACTGATATTGCTGACAGCTGTGCAGTTGGAAACAATAAGCTCTAACTCATCAACATTTTCAAATGCAAAAAGAAAAAAAAATGTGCTGATAAACTACAGCTGCAAATACAGATCCATCTCTGTTTGAAAAGTTGAAATATTATGTATTCAACCTGGTAGTTCATAAGTTATAGGCTCAAGTTTGCTAGGTTATAATAAAACAAAACACGAAAATGAAGATATTTCAGAAATAAGACAACGGATGACTGAGATGGAGATGAACAAACCCACATATACACTGATCTTACCACACACTGTTTATTATTTGACAATTACTTGATCTTACTTATACATGATATGGTTACTTTTGAAATGACACAGTGTCATGATCGTCCTCACATGTCACTATTCTCATAACGAACTTGATGAGGAATTTCAAACACCGGAGATAAGGATGGATATTAACAACAAGCAGAGGACTGCCTGGTGATCAGCGCATCAGGTGACTACAATGAATACTGCTTGCTGCACTGGACCCAAGCTGCTCACCCTCCAACCAACTGAGTGTGAGGTGCTACTACTTAATCTTGAGCCTCCCACAGAGACACCCTGTTACACCCCCTCCCCCCTTACCCCCCCCCCCCCCTTACCCCCCCCCCCCCCCTTTTCCTCCCTGAATCTGAATTATTGTACACTTAAATTTCTAACTATTTATTTACCGCCTGACAAATTTCCCACCAGAAATATATTAACTTGACTTAATTACCAACTCATAAATGATCTGGTTCACAGGGATTTTCTACAGATTTTTAGCAATGTATAAATGCATTTAGGAAAATGGAAAACTCTTTTTTTTTACACCTGATCAGCGGAAAATATGGTAGGTTGTCAATAAAGGAAAACTATTTTGCATACCACATCTGTGTTTGTTTTACTTTACATTTTAAATCAGCTGTGATTGTACTTCTTTACTTACATCTTCAACTTTACATATAAAACTTTCTCCACAGAATGGACACTGACATTTGGGAGGGACATATGTGTAGGACAAAAGCATACTCAGTAATTCACTGATAGGTTCCCATGGATTAAATAAAATAAATGAATTCAGTGGGCTCTTGTTACTACAAGTGCTCATCAATATCGGTGAGTGTGTGGAGCAATTGTGACTGTGACAGTTAACGAGAAAATTTGTGACAAAGAGAAAAATTTATGCTCATCGGAGTCCTAAGTTGTCTTTAAAAATTATTATCTCACTAACCATAGCATCAATCCCAAAATTCTCTTTTCTTAGTGGTTGCTTTTCTAAAAATTATAAAATTACAATGAAAGTGGCTATTAGCAATAGAATTGCGAATAGAAAAAAATTATAGTCGCAGTAGAAGTAGGTCACGTGATTATTCCTATGCGTGTAGCTATATTATAAATTTTTGTTGATGTGTTAACATGTACTCAGTAGCGTAGTGATAAGTGTTTCCGCCTGACTCGCGGGAGCACGAGGTTCAATTCCTCGGTGGTGAAGTAAATTTTTTTTTTTTCATTTTCAGCAATTGCGTAAAAATATTAAACATTAGGAACTAAAATATAGAACTGAGAAACTAGAAGCATGTGAATAAAGTGTGATGATCGAAGCATATTACTGTCAGCTTGGACCAGAATTATCAGGACATACATAGTAGGACGGTAACGTAAACAAACATGGATGCCTGGTAACAGTCAGTCTGAGTCAGTAAGTGTACAGAAACGAAAGTTAACAATTCTTCAACTCGCATGGGGGTACAATTATTTGTAGGGATCGTTATTTGTATTGGGGATACCAGTTCTGGAAAATTATTCTTGATATTTAAACAGGACTAACGTAATGTAAAAATAAAACGGGATGCCAGAAGAACGGACAGAAGTAAGAAGAAGGGTGATTCATTAAAAATTACGAAGAATTCGGCAGAATTAAACTCGCAACAGTGAACATTCCTATTTAAATTAACCACCTTCTTAGATTTCTTAATGGCTCAAACTAAAATTGACTAGTGAGCAGACGCTGTGTCATGTTTGTTACTTCCCGCAATTCTATTGCGAATATAATTTTATCTATTCGCAATTCTATTGCGAATATAATTTTTCTCTATTCACAATTCTATTGCAAATATAATTTTTCTCTGTACGCAATTCTATTGCGAATATAGAGCCTCCCAATTACAATTACTATCTCCACTTAAAATTGACACATGGAGACATTTTACTAACTCAACTAATAAAATGTGGTCTCATACTCATAATTAAAATAAATAATTCTGGGCAAATTTACTAAACTACCTTAACTTTAATTATAAATTAACTATTGTGATACTAAAAAAACTCATCTGCCACCGGTCAACAACTTCTCGATCTCTTCCTGGATACAGCGGCAAATAAATTTTGAGTGTTTGGTAATATATGTATATATCAATGATAGTTAGGATCTTAACCGATCGGTTAATGTGAATCTAAATGTACACTTTGTTACAAGATTGTAGTTATGTATTTGTATCTGAATTAATTTAATTTGGACTTCCCGGTCCAGTCCGGCCATCGGCATCAGGATCAGACACACAAAGCTGCAACAATAGCATTGAAAATGAACTTTTACGTTGAATTTATCACTTTTATCTATACATTCGAATAGCCAACAGTTACAAATGCACGTTGCTATTAAAGTACACAATAAAACAAGACTTTAAGTATGTGAAATAACCTTCAAGGAGCCGAGAGATGAGGCTGTCTACATTCAACTCCGGTTCCGCCATTTTGAGTGTGATTGTTATGACGTCAGGACTACAAGTGCACTCGAGCACAGGGTGTTGAACATGTCAATCACTGGAACCCGAGGCCAACACGAGAAATACATTCTCGGGTATCCATGATGACGATGATTCATGAGTACTCATAGAGAAAAGAGCCCTTTCAATTACTTTTGTCCCGCTTCTTCCGTGAGATGTGATTTACTTACTCGTGTATTTAAAATAACTTCCTACTTCAACAGGTTAAATATCAATTTAAAAAACAAAAACTTTATCATAAATGCAAAATGGAAGTTGCGGCCAAAGCCTTCGTCAGCACACAAACAGACACCAATACTCACCCGTTTTCTTGTGGACTGGACACATGTGTGATGGAAATAATGCAAAATAGTGTGGGGAGGGTTTAAATGGATCCCTGGATGCGCCGAACATAAAAGCGTAATCCGGGAAGCTATCCAGAGAACTTAGGCAGAGAATTCAAAACTCATCGTCATATAGCTCGACTTGACCACAACGCCTACAAGCTAGTGTTCCAGCAGATGGTGTGGCAGGCCCTGTGATGTATCACATACCTTGGGAGATCGCGATAACCTTCACATTACTGCTTTTCGGTAGGGAGCTGGGCTGATACTATCCTGAGCATGGTTGGATGAGGGTTCGACGTCTGGTCTCGTCGCCTGCTAAATGAGGGAGAAATTGCCCAATAATTGCTGCGTGCATTTCAAGTCTAGTTTAGTTTAGTTTAGTCGACGGATCAACATCACGGCACACGGGTGTAACCCACGAGTGCTCGGTTCTACTCCTAAATCAAGCCTGAGTCCGGAGAATCTCAGCTCAGTGCACGAACTTCGTAGCACCGGCGAGGATCCTGAAATACTTTGGATATATTTTTAACTCGAAATTTTGCGCGGGCAACTCCGTTATCTTTTTCGATTTCCAGCTGCCTATGGATTTTTTACGTGCGCAACAATACACACGGGCGTCCTATCTCACTACCCAGAGACCAGGGGAAATTTGTGTTACTAGAAGTTCACGTGAAGAAATCCCGGTCCTCACCGGGGCTTGAACCCGGGACCTCCAGCACTCGAGGCGTACACCATATCTCGAGTCCACTCAGCATTTCAGGTCTATAAAAAATGCCCCATCATTTCACAGACCAATAGCAGGAAATTGCTTCAGGGGAGGGAGGAGGAGATATATGTATAATTACTGCTTCTGCCTGCTTTTCTCGACCTCGGCATTCACGACTAGATGGGTCGATCCCTATGTGGGTATACCCAGGGGCGTCACTAGGGGGGTGCGGGCCGCACCGGGTGACACCATCAAGGGGTGACACCAAAATAAAAAAAATTGCAAATTTGACAAAGCAGACATAGCAAAATAACAAAAATTTAACTTTGTCCGAGTTTGTCGAAGTTCTTTATTTATGTTTTACCTGAAGTATTGAAGTTATATTGTTCAATTTGTTTTCTTTCTTATGTCCTTATTAACTTTTTGACTTATTTTACAAACATTACTATATGCGATTATATATGGTACAGGAACACTCGGAAGAAGACCATGGTGAAAGTCTAGAGGGGTGACACCAAGAGTTTACCGCACTGGGTGACACCAACCTCAGTGACGCCACTGGGTATACCAGTGAAATGTACGATTTCGCCGATACTGGTCGTCATGGCAGCTGGCGGTTACACAACAAGATGCGAAACTCAGTGATAGGCACACAATATTACCACTGAATATCGTCGTGGACGACACTACCATGCTGAGATGTGAGGAGAGCCATGACCACTGAAGTCCTTCGTGGACGACACTACCATGCTGAGATCTGAGGAGAGCCATGAGCACTGAAGTCCTTCGTGGACGACACTACCATGCTGAGATCTGAGGAGAGCCATGAGCACTGAAGTCCTTCGTGGACGACACTACCATGCTGAGATGTGAGGACAGCCGTGCCCGCAGCTTGCTCCTATATCTAAACTAACCGATCGACAGAATGTGCTTCAAACCTATCAGATGAAGAAGCCTGTCGATCGCGGGAGGCGAGGAGGCGGAAACCACGTTCATAGTGGTGAACCAGACAATCTTCGCAATTATGTAGGACCCTGTTCAGAATCTCGGACACGTGTACGATGCCTCGTTGTCGGATAAGAATGCAGTCCACCATAAACCAGAGACATCGGAAAGCGCTCTGCGGGCGGTCGACAAGAGCAGACTGATAGTAAAGGTACATTCAAGAAATGGTGCCATCAATTTATGTTGGCTCTGAGGCTTAAATTGGCTTAAATGGGCTTAAAAAAAGGCTTATATGGCCTCTGTTTATCTACCTTATACGAACAAGTGTGGTAGAGGCGACAGAGAGAGAGAGAGAGAGAGAGAGAGAGAGAGAGAGAGAGAGAGAGAGAGAGAGAGAGAGAGAGAGAGAGAGAGAGAGAGAGAGAGAGAGAGAGAGAGAGAGAGAGAGAGATCAACAATTCTATGGGGGAAGTGGCTTGGGGCACTGCCATCGTCGGACACCGCGCTGTACTTTAGACTTCAGGTCAGCAAAGCTCGTGCTGCCCTTGAAGTCCACCACCGAGGAATTGAAAGCTATCGATTCTGCCCAGGTGCTGGTGGAATTACAGGAAGCAATGGGGCGTACCTAAGCCAGCAAGCATGGTTCCGGCCAGGCAATGTTCGGTGGATGTTCAAGGCGTCCGTCAGGTAACGCAGAAATATTCTGGTCAAAGGAATTCCAGAAGAGGCAGACGTTAGGAAAGTGCAAAATATCGTGTAAAATTAACAACCCGATATGTGGTGATAGCTCTATATGTTGACAGACAAATCGACCAAAACCGGGGGATTAACCCGGTCAACAAATGCCAGCAGAAGTCGGATGTGTCGGCCTAACGGCGCAAGAACGCAGCTCTGCTGTAAACAGGCACAACGCAATCACGTCCGAAAAAAAAAACAAAAAAAAAAAACTCCGGATGAACGCAGCAGAAGAAGAAGAAACAAATGGACATTCGTTGGGTGAAGTGGTCAATATCACACCGACCAGATTTACTTCACAGAACATTTCCCAGTAGCCACTTTAGTCTGGGTCGATCTGAAAGTCAAGGTCGTCTGTGGGATGTTGGCCACATCGCTCATCTAGTGCAAGTTGCTCTATGAAAATAGGGGCGGGCACTATATAGCCAGTCCGTCTCAGGGCTTGGAAAAGAGTCCTTTACTTTGTACTTTTAGAAAGCCACTTCTTCCTCCTCCATCCCCATCTTCTCCATCTTCTGATGCCTTGTATCACCAAAAGGAGAATAGACCCTCAGTCAACTCATACCAAACACCTCTTATCTCCTGCGGCTCAGTGATGTCCCCAAATTATTCCTCTCGGACTCTAATTCTCTTCTCCGTTTGTTTTCAGGTTTCCCATGATTTCTGTTGTTCTGTGGGTAGCAAAGAAAGAACTTTCTAGTTATACAATAATTAATAGGTTGTCTCAATATGTGCCTAGCCAGCGCCAGTGTCTTTTCCCAATCTTGTGATTGATTGACTGACATTTGTTTAGTTCTCCACATAAACTCTGCACTCTGTCATGCCATTTCACTCCTTCTATCTGACACAGAAACCAGTTAATGAATGTTTGCAGCTGGTAAATGTTTTAAGCGTTCTCAGTATTTCTGATTCATACAGCGGTATTGATTTGACGATAGAGTTATTTTTTTTTGGGGGGGGGGGGGGGGGGGCGTTTCGTGATTGCTGGGCAAGTTTATGTTCAGGAGTTTTCCATTGCGTCATGAACGACGGGCACCCACACAAGTTCACAAAAAACCTCCGCAAGGCAGCCTGCTGCTACATCTCCCGCATTTGTGTTTCAAACGCGGTCAGCGGGATTACATTCTGCGTCCGTAACCTCTTCGCCACGGTCTACGTTTGGTACTAGATTTAATTTCTGTTCACTGCCACAAGTGTCCTAGTGTTTTGGAAGCTGATCTTGCCCTGAATCCCTTAGCTTTGTCTCAATTTGTGTATTTGTTATTTTTAGCGCCTTCTCTCTTTTAACACAAGCGTAGTACACGTGTTACTATTTCTAGTGCATTGGACTGACTTTTGTGTGTGGATTAGCTTTCCCTTTTACCAGGGTCCCTGGCCATCATTTAGGGCGTCGTCCATACTTGATGTGTTCGTTCCCTTTGACCGAGGACTTCTATAGTATATATGATTCGTTCCCAGTGACTTTAGCAGCCTACCGCCAGCAGTCTTCCCTGGTCACTTTGTCTATCAACTATTGTTAGTCTTGACAATTACACGTATCACCATCGTCAAGTGCCATGCCGGCTGGCGTAGGCGTTCATGACTCCCCACAGATCTCGGTCTTTGGTTTTCTGGATTAACTCCGCTGTTGATATTCCTCCATGCCACAGTCTCAATCCATCTAAAAGCATTTCTCTTGGTCTGCCTCTGCCCCTCTTCTCCTTGATCTTGATCTGTAAGTCGGACCAAAACGACAAATGTACCTCTGGGCGAATGAACGCAAGTGTTCAAATTGTTCGACAGGCAATACTTGCCAGAATAAAATCAAATTATCAGCTGAAGGTGAAGCAGACAGCTCCAGAAATTTATATCTCAGTGCAGAATTGCATTTCAAATCAATTACTTTGTGCTGAAGATTTTGCTGTAATTGACAGAGCTTGGCATCAGGAAATATGAACGGATGTATGAAGAGGGTAACGTTAACCTCCTCTATTGTGAACTCTTGAAATCTGACTGAAAGATATCCAGAAGACTTTCAACTTTTACTTTGTACTGTAACAAGTCACATTTCTTTTCCACCACAAACGTCTTCACAAAGTTGGAAACGCCTCTAAAGTCCCTTCAGTCAGCTGTCCGATAAACAGTCGTAGTCTCATATTAAATGAGGAAATGTCATCGCACAAATTTGTGAATAGTTTTTTCTTTCTTTCCTTTTCTGGATCCTCGCATTTAAAGAGTTTAAATGAGACGTGATGCCCATGAAAAATGCCAGGTCATTAAGCCAGTCATCGTTCAGCAGACATTCACATTCTGTAGGCAATTCATTTATTTCAGACAGAAACAGATAAACACTATTATTCAGTGCCCAGAAACGTGACCGCACTTTCCCTTTAGATAGCCATCTGACATCACAGTGTAACAGTAGCTCACCGTATTCCGCATTCAGGTCTGATAGAAACTGTCGGAACTCACGCCGGTTCAGCGCCTTACCTCAAGTGCCACTTTCTGACAGCTGGAGGGCCACTAGTGGCCCGCTGGCCGTGGTTTGGGTACCTCTACTGTAGATATTTTGCATTATCCGCCATCAATACTGAGTCATTTGCACAGCATATACTGTTTATATTATAACCTCCGAATATTATTCATGGCGTCTTTTTGATCTCTCTCATTATTACTTCGCTATAGAGAGAGAAGAGATCCGGTGACAAAACACATCCCTGTCGTATTCCCAGCCTTATTTGTTTATAATTTCCTTCTTTATTTCCAACTTTAATCGCTGCTACTTGGTTGCAGTAAATTTATTTTAATATTCTGAGATCTTTTCCATCAATATTAATATCTTCCAACATTTTAATCAGTTTATCATGTTTTACTTTATCAAATGCATTAGTATAGACAATTATACTATGACTGTAAATTGTTTCTGGGTGTCCCAGTCCTCTGTTACGTATTTATAGTAAACAAGATAAAGTGAAAATGACAAGACAAATAGTAGAGAAATTACGATAGTAATTAGCGACAGTACAAAGAACATGGATTACAGAAGCAATTAGCGACAATGCCACGAGCTCGCCGAACTGAAGGAGGAAATCCAGCCGATAGGAACAGCTCTGAGGGAACTGGTGAAGACCTCATGCGAATCATCTTGTTCGTGTCGTAAGGCTGAATAGACGCAAAGAACATATGGACAAGGAAGAGGTGGTCGTGCTCCTGTTGGACCAAGTAGAGAAGGTTTGGGGGAGGGGGCAGATTGAGAACCCGTATGTGGAAAGAATGATATTACGGGGTTCAGGAACACTCAAAATTGAGAGGGAAAACCAGAAGAACTTTCAATCAGCGGTGGGAACGTTTAGTAGTATGACTCTTCGCTGGCTGTTGAACGAAGGAACGAAGCACGTATAAGAATGTCCTGAGTGCAGTGATGTCGGTTCTCAGCTCAACTCAATTCAAGACGCAAATAATTCAAATCAAAATAGATAAAGAAGTAGCCGAAGAACAGTTTGGTTTCCGCCCCTCCCCCCCCCCCCCCCCCCCCCCCCCCCCCAAAAAAAAAAAGTGCAGAGAAATATGCATATATGCTTCATAGACCGGCGTGTGTGGTTCACAATTGGCCGAACTAGCGAGTCGATGGTTGGAGATCAGCCCCTGGTCAGTGTAACTGCTGTGCTTTGTTCCAGGTATAAGATACTCACAAGCCTGATATCTTTCCCACCTGATCCTGTATTCTGAAGGCATGTCATTAGCGGTTCGTCGTGTACTTTGTCAAAAGCTTTGTTGTGGCTTATCAAGCATAACAAGTTAGTTGCATATTCTTTACATGACTTTGTAATCAACCCCAGCATTTATTGGCTGTTTGTACTAGGCAATTTTTAAGTTCAGCATTTTGCCCCTGCTGTCTGAACAGCCGACTCTCATACCATCGAAATCAAAACTAAGCGATCTGCTAACAAATTGCCTACGGCAGATTTGGAACCGTGGGGCTAACGTCCTCGACCTTCGAAAAATATCAACGACTGTGTACGTGGTATTTTAGCCAAAGTATGGTTTGTTTGTCCACTTCATTTAATATATAACCATGTAGTGTGTGCGTGACGAGCGGCAGCCAAATATGCCAGGCAAGAAATCGTGCAATATTTTGTTTATGGTGTCTGTGTTTACATTCACTAAGGGAATACATTATTTTGAATTTTAGGTTTCAAGCCATCTGCCCGGTATGTCTGGGAGTTGTGAAATTGTTTTCACTAACCCTCAAGCCACAGACGAGGACCATGTACATGTCCAAAATATTAAATTTTCTTCATACTTCTCCCGCTCTAGTAAATGATGTTGCATATTAATATACTTCTGACATTCAGCAGTTCCTACCATTCTGTCCCATATCGTCCATTGATGCATAGGCCCTGAACCAACTCAGGCCAGACTTCCTATCTATTGCTATCTCATACAGCTCCATCCATGCCCTCAGCATATCACACATCTCTGTCCCCAAACTCTCTTCTCCTTGTGTTGTCTGCACTCCCTCTATTTCCTTTGCTTCGTGTGTTCCAGACAAAGGGCTTTCTGGTTATACTACCTTGTATTCCTAGGCTTTCTCAACGTGTGACCTATCCAGCGCCAACATCTGTTCCCGACCTCTTGATTCACTGGTATCTTTTTAGTTATCTCCATGAGCTCCACATTGAAATGATTGTTGACGAAGCTCTGTGACATGTCCAGTGACATGTCAGGAGGGCGTTGAACTTTGCAATCAATGAATCATGTAAATATAGCAACGTTTCCGAAGGTTTCCCCACCTCGACTGCAGGCACTAACCATGAAACACGAAATCAAGTTGAATCAACGCTTAAACAATATAAAGTCACATCAGACAATACAAACCCACAGCTGTTTCCAAAACGAAATGGAAATTCGTTGTATGTACGTAAAATATACGACAGTGTTTCCTTCAGCCTTTTACCCACGTCTTTTAGGTCGTCCGTGGGATTATTATATTTCAAAGAAGCCACATATTAATGGCCTTTAGTTTCTGATTAATTTAAAGTCCATAGTTCACACGTATACATTAGTCATAAGCATGAGAAACAAAGCATACAGATTGTGCTTCATGTCTCATCGCCGTACCCCACCCCCTATTTCTACGTTTTGTTTACCTTTTTGTGTTTATTGTTTTTGCCGGCTTTACAGTTTGTTTCTCGTTTCTCACCGTTATGTAGATTTTTTAAAATGACGAAGTTGTTTCAGTGTATGTTTCTTGTTGTGCTGACGAGAGCTCACTTTGTGATTTGGTTCTAGTAAAACTGACCGTTTCTACTTCTCTATGTATTAAACAGAATCTTCTCCAGTCGACGTTATACTGTCTTTACTTGATACTGTATGGTATCTCAGAAGAGCTCCTCCTTTCCATTGCTTGCATATTGTCTTTAATATAAGACATTCAAATTTGTCTGCTTATTTTCAAATTTAACTTTTAGTTTAACTTTACATTCGGGTCTACTTTTTCTGTTGACAATGACTATAACGGTTGCTTTTGGTATTGAGTTTTCCCCCTATTGTTTTGTTGCTTTACTCAAGTGTTGTTCACACACGTGCCACTACTTCTACATGGTGTAGTTTTGATAACTGTGCAGTGTTTGAAAATATTGCCGGTCCAAGTTTTGTATTTACCTATTATTTGCATAAACTTTACAGAGGGTAAATACAAAACTTGAACCGACAATATTTTCAAATACTGCACAGTCATTAAAAATACACCCTATAGTAGTTGTTACTACTAGGGAGTGCACTGGACTGTTTTTTGCATGTGGGCCAGCTTTCCCTATTACTAGAGTCTCTCTTCCATCAGGCGAACCCACTCCGACTTTTGAGGTACTTGTAATTTACGTCCCCAAGTCAAGGACGAGAAGTCAATGTTTAAGTGATTAAATCAAACCGACCAGTGTAGGAAGAGAACCCCCACCTCTCTATCAGCGCACCATAAGTTTAAGACGGAGCGCACTTAAACTTTCGGCCACGCGACTTATAGTACAGTTATTGTCTTACTCGTTTCCAATCACTTTCAGTTAAAAGATGTACGTTCTTGCAATTCGCGTTAATTATTTGCTATGACCGTTAAACATCATCATCTAGTGAATTTCGTTGCAGTATTTCGTCAAGCCATGACTCAGTACACCCGACTTTGACAAGTATTTTTGTTTTGTTTGTTTTCCCTTGCCTTTGACTTTCCCCAGTCTACCTACAAGACAGCAGGTATGTGCGTCACTTCGTCTAGTCCCCATCCCTTAATCTTTTCGACACAGGAACTCCTCAGCAACTTCAAGATGGATACACAACTGAGGTTACTGTCAGGCAGACTTATTTACTTAATTATTTGTAAACCGAGCACATGAATACATAAGAATTAAATGCTAGTCTCGGACCGTGTCATCAACATTTATGTGGCGGTGCGTCGACGTTCGCTCCCGGTGTGTCTCTAATAATGGATTCATTGTCTGTTCTAATACAACTTTCTCTTCCTCTTCTCCCTCTGCTCATCCCCATTCCTCTTCTTCTTCTTCTTCTTCTTCTTCTTCTTCTTCTTCTTCTTCTTCTTCTTCTTCTTCTTCTTCTTCTTCTTCTTCTTCTTCTTCTTCTTCTTCCTCCTCCTCCTCTTCTTCTTCTCGTCTGCACGGGCTTGGCCTGGAGCAGTCACTGCTATGATACTCTCCATCTTGCTCTGTCTTTATCTGCCTCTCTTGTCTAGTATTTTACTACGTACTCAATGATTTCATTATGTGTTCGCCTTACAAAGAAAAGAACGAACGCCAGCGTGACTCCCTGCTTTATTTTAATAAGTGAACCATTTTAACAGACAGCATACATAGACGTTGCTCTCTTGCCAGAACTCATTGTTTATAAGGAGCAAAACTAGACACACAATTTACAAGTTGGTAGATCAGGATTCAGCAACTTGGTTTCGAATCCATGCTCAGGACCATATGATCCTGCCTATTTCAGCTCCTTTAGTCTCGCCTTACCCTCTCCCACAGTACTATGTAACGTTTCCGCCTGAGCTGGACAGCTGGTGATCTTAACACACAACCATTTAGGTTTCTATTGACATTACAGCTATTTTAAGTTCTTTTCATGGTCCTCACCGGATCTGATAAATTATATTCAGTACATTGACATGTGACACATACTCTGTACATGCTGATCTAGGGAATGTGCCTGAAACATCTCATCTCTACTGCTGGAATTTGTTGTTCTAGTTGAGCATCCATCTATCATACGTAAAGGTGTACAGAGATAAGAAAAGGGTGTTGTTTATTTGATCTAGATTTTCCGTGATACGTCCTTATCTGTTCACATTGATTTCAGCCTGTCTAGTTTTTGTTATTTCTCCATTAGTTCTGAATTGAATAATTTACTAAAAGTTTAACATTGTTGATGTATTCACATTGGTCTGTATTTGTGTGACTCCCCCCTCCCCTCCCCACCCATTCTCCCACCATATGCCAGCGATTTAACAACAATAATAATAATAAACAGGTAATAACCTTGACCTGTACATGCCTGGTGCCGGCCCTGTGGCGAAGGAGTTTCGGACTCAAATTATAATCCCACATAGCCGCGTTCGAAACACAGCAGTGGGCGATTTGGCAGCAGACCGCCTTGCGTTTGTTTTCATACAATGGTATGAGTGCCGGTCTTTCAGAAGTCAATGGCAAACTACTGAACGTAAACTTGCCAAGAAATAAACAGCCAAGAAATGCTGGGGTTTACTGCGACGTCCTTTAAATGAAATGGGACTAACTTTAACATGCGTGGTCGCTACACTAAAACCTATAAATTACAACACTTCTAATACTCTTTCGGCAACACAAACAATGGTACAAACACGTAACGTTAGGTGTAGTTTAATTTAGTTTAGTCGATGGATCAAACAAAACGGCACACGGGTGCAACCCTTAAGTGCTCCGTTCTCCTTCTAACTCAAACCTGAGTCTGGAGAAACTCAGTTCAGTGCACGAACTCCGTAGCATCGGCGAGGCTCCTGAAATACTTTGGGTAGATTTTTAACTCGAAATTTTGCCCGAGCAGCGCCGTTAGGCTACTCTTTTTCGATTTCCAACTGCCAAGCGATTTTTTACGTGCGCAACAATACACACGGGCGTCCGATCTCACTACCCAGAGACCAGGGGAAATTTATTACTAGAAGTCCACGAGAAAAAAAATTCCTGGCATCACCGGGGCCTGCAACATCAACTAACGTAACGTTAGGATTAGGTGTCAAATAAGCAAAGTAAGTTCTTTTACTAAGCAGTTACAAGACCAGACAATGAGATAAGAGAATGAAAGGGAACAGATGCCCATGATAATACATACATCTGAAACTACAATAAACTGCGCTATTTCTAAGAAACATGATTAGCTACAGTTTTAACTACATCGACTACACAGTCATCTGTATTAAAAGCACGTGCTTATCATGTGACCTTGTTAAAAGCTGGGTTACCACAACGTACAATGCAGGCAAGTTCAGTGTATTAGGCCAATTAGGTTAAGTAAAGACAGGTCGTTCGTAGCACGACCCCACTTAACTGTGTGTCATTGCCAGTATTGGAGCCGCGGTAGCGCAGTGGCTGGTATGCTTGCCTACGGCCCGGTAGTCATGTGTTCAAATCCCCATCGAAGTGGACTTTATAAAATTGATCTGGGCTCCCAGGTCGACCCAGCAGAAGATGGATAGGCCTACTGTGACATGCCTCGCGAACTAACAGCTGCCGGTGTGATATTGACCACGTCACTCACTGAGTGCCAGTTATTATATAAACACAGGTGCCGGTGTGATCAGTTATCATTTATCAGTTGGGGTATCTTCATTGCACTCCGGACATGTCCATAGGTGCTCAGATCCTCCCCCCAGCATATGCATCAGCGTCCGGTGGCTAATAGTGCCAGTTCTGTGTTGGTTGACGAGGCGCTTTGTTTTCCCGATGTACCTCTCGCGTCTGGCTGTGCCGATTCTTACTCCCAAGTCTTTCATCCTGGACAGCGATGTGGAATCACTGACGTCAAAGTCCTCTGTTCTCGCCATATCTTTGAGGACGTTAATAACATCGTCACGATCCATGGGCTGGCCATCTACAGGGGGTGCAGAGCCAGCCAGTTTATCAGCTCGTTCATTTCCCTCGACTCCCTGCATGTCCCGGGACGAAGATGAAGGTGACTTTACGGACAACAGACTTCCGCAGCGACTCAGTCCACTGTCTACGTACAGATCCAGCTTCGACCTTCTGAATCATGCTCATTGAATCACTTAGTACACACACGTTGGTATAAAGCTGTGATGCCAGCCATATGAAAGCCTGTGTAACTGCCATCACCTCCATCGTCATGCTGCTCGTGGTCATAGAGTGGGCACCACTGGATTCTTGAACGGTTCGGCCCGCTGAACGGGCTGTAAATGCCCACGCACTTCTCTGCTGCTTTACAACAGATCCATCTGTATAGATGAGCACTTCGGGCTATCTGAGTGTTCATAGATGAGCGCGTTAACCTCTGCATTGACAGCGGCAGGGTTCTGCTCTCTGCACCGTCTGTCAAGTGTGATAATGCAGGAGAAAGGTGCACTTAAAAGCTGGAGGCACCGGCACCCATTCCTTGCCGGGGTTGATACTGGTAAGACTGCAGACCTGTCTGACGACATCTTCCGCCCGACCCATCCATGACTTGCCCCTCTTTAGCCTGTCACCCTTTTCTCTGAATATAGCGTCATGCAGAGGGTGCTGATCATCTGCACTTATTTTTTAAGTATGCACGAGCTCTCCAGATCTTGATCCTGTGTTCCATTGTCGGGAAGTCAAGGAGGTATCTCATTGCTACACAGCTGGTGTCTCTCAGTGCAGCCCAAAATGATGCGCATGGCTTCGTTTTGTACCTTTTCAAGTCTTCCAATCTGTGTAGGGCTGACAGTGAGGATGGCCAGGGCATACTCGATGCGTGAAAGCACAAGTCCTTGGAACAGAAGTATTAGCAGTCTTTGCTCGATATTGGCAGTCGCCATGACTCATTGCCGGTGTGATATTGACCACGTCCCTCATTGAGTGCCAGTTATTATATAAACACACGTGCCCGAGCACCATATACCAATACTCCCCAAGGCGTGTCAGATTGTCCCTGACTTGTTTACTCCCAACTGGGAGGATATACACCTACAGGTCTGTGCACTGTGAAGAGAAATAGCATTGGGGACTCTTAGGCAGGGTCAAGGGGAATGTCGTGGGCGAAGGTCTATAACCTCAAAAATATCAATTCGGGGACACATTGGGGCCACTAAGACAGTTCATAAATAAATACACATGTATTGTTTCGTGTTTATAGAAGCAGAAGAACGAAGTAGAGACTAGACGACGCACTAGACAACATAAAAATTGAAAGCGGTAGTTACCGACCGGGATTCGAACCCGTCACTTCCAGATGACGACGGCATCTCTCCTACTTCTATGAGCACTAAACAACACATGCGAGTTTATTTATGAACTATCTACAACCTCAAGTTTGTCGCCGCATCATCCTCGTTGTACGCGGAAAAAGTCCGTACCTTCAGTATCTCCGTCAGAATGTGGCCTGCTCCTGGAAAAACATTCAACCCTCGCAACAACCGTTTCACTCTTAGTTCTAGTTTCGGGTCAAGGATGTGGAATCCTCAATTCGCCTTACGAATGCAGGGTCCGGGCCAGAATTCCTAATAATAGTGTTTATGATATAAGCCCCGTCCATTTTCCCCGTCATCTGCCAAGATAACTATGAGCGCAAAACTGTCTTCTCAGCCATCACCCTGGACCAGTGGTTCTCAACCTTTTTTGGCCCATGCCCTCCTTTACCATATGTTCAGAACGTCACCCCCCCCCCCCTTTCGAATTTCCTCCCTTTAAATCCTCCCACCCTTACACAGTATACATAAAAATGGAAGCTAAATTTAATAACACATACTAGAGCAAGTCTAGACATCTACATAAAACGTGATTTGCGGGTCTACTTACGTTATAAAACGAATTTCATTAGGGCGAGAAGTACAGAACCGTAAAATTTAGAGGAAAAACAATTTCAAGTAACTGGTTCTTGTATTAATGCGATCTTGAAATAATCTTAATCCCCCCCTGGAAACCCTAAAATGCCCCCCCCCCCCCCTCGGAGGAAGGGGGGGGGCATTCCCCACCGGTTGAGAACCACTGCCCTAGACTCCGCATGGCCAGGAGGTGTGAAAATGAAAGTACCACACTCATACAGAGTCAGTGCACTATCTACACACAACACACCAGGACATTCTTGAGCATGCTCATCAAATCGTTGAAAATGCAGACATGGATGGCTCCAATGTCTCCAGCCAGGCCATCACTCTCTATCAGCCATAATCTCAATGTCCCTTTCCTCCGTGATTGTTCTGCCTCCACACTGAGCTGGGAATGCCCATACATTTCGCAGATTATGGATGACAGGCTCATTTGTGACGATAACAATGTTATCATAGGGAGTTCCGGTCCCCAACATGGCGGTTAGGCATTACATTGCTACGGCCTTTTGTGGCTGCGGTTTGCATTCTCATTTTCCTAATGTTGGACTGGTAGTATACGGTTCCGTCGCCCTGCTACTGAGTGAAGTGCGTGGCGCGACACTGTGAGCTGTGAAATTCATATGGAATGCTTTTACATCTGTCCGCTTTTGTTTGTACAGTGAACTGCTTGTTCGGAACAATGGCTACCGGCTGTTGCTGAATTCACTGGTTTGCCTTATCGGTTTACGAGTGCATTTTCAGGAGACTCCTGGGAGTCGACGCTGGAAGTACGGAGTTCGTGTTTTGTGCGGCGCTTTCGGCGGATCGCCCTGCGGAAAGATACCGAGTCATGTGGAAAAACCCGGGTCAATGAAGTCGTTCTGCTGACTGCCGATTCCATCGACGATGAATTGTATTTTTCGTGGCGGACTTTTGTGTTGGCATTCTGGCGGCGGCATTATGCACAGTGTACCAGTGTGGGCTGTTGGCTTGCTGAGACTCCTGTCTGTTCCACTTTTCACACTGGACAGTGAGGAGCATTTTGTGTGATATTCACTGGCACAGGAAGGGAGAATAATGGGGACGACCCGTTGCCGTGAAATTGGAACCGCGACCAACCAACCAACCAACCAACCAACCAACCAACAACCAACCAACCAACCAACTAACTAACTAACTAACTAACTAACTAACTAACTAACTAACTAACTAGCTAGCTAGCTAACTAGCTAACTAACTAACTAACTAACTAACTAACTAACTAACTAACTAACTAACTAAACAACAATGCTATTCTCTGTAGAATTCTCAATGGTTAATGTGCGCACCTCTGAAACCCCAGCCACTGGATTATCATTGACAGTGTATCAAGTTCGATAATGATGTGATAGGTGGCCGGGAGGTTACAAGCACGTCTGGGATGCCAGGCATTGGTAGTACCTTTGGTAAGGATGGCTGCCATGCCATTTAAAGCACAATTTCCCACTGGTCCAAGCCTGACATCCAGCTCACGCCTGTGGCTCATAGTAGCTGTCAGCATGCGACAGCGCGCCCCCCCCCCCCCCACCATTACAGCTGTGACAGGCTGGCTAAACCAGGCGTGGGTAGCCGATTTGGTGTCAAACCAAGCGGTGAACTATGGTATGCCTACCCAGCATGTGGAGTCAGGATTCGGCAGACTTCGCGAAAGAAATCATTGGTGATTCAACGGTCAAGACGGCGTTTATCTGCAGAGCATTGTGGAACGTGATGAACGCAGCAAAAATCAAATCAAATCAACTTTATTAGGGTCACAAATTGGGCGCGCAGGCCCGTCTTACATTCGGCCCTTCCAATCACTCGTCTTTCGTTCATCAAGAGCATTATACATTTACATAGGAAGAAAAATAAACATTGTGAAATGAATGTTGTAAACATAAACAAGGCTAATTACCATGTTATGAGGCCCATCTCCCACTTATCCATACATCACCCCACCCATACAACACCCCCACCTACCCACACACACGCGCACCAAGGGACACATACACCCCCACCTACCCACACACACGCACACCAAGGGACACATACACACCCCCACCTACCGACACACACGCACACCAAGGGACACATACACACCCCCACCTACCGACACACACGCACACCAAGGGACACATACATACCCCACCACCCGACCCATCCCCCTCCCGCACATCCCCCACCCACACACACTGCCCTCACCTGATCCCCCAACCAAAACACACTCGCCACCCACAAACATTCCCCCACCAACCCACACATCCCACGCCAATCCACATCCTACCCCACACATCCTCTCCCCACCCATCCCCCAGCCACATCTCCATCGACAACATATTCCCCACCCACAAACACAATCCCCCACCAACCTACACATCGCACATCCACTCACACATCCCCAAACCATACACACACATCCCCACCAACTGACATGTCCCTACCCCCCCCCCCCCCCCCCCCCACACACACACACACATCTCCCTAACCACCCATACATCCCCAATCCACTCACACCCCCACCCACACATACAACTTCCACCCACCCACACATGCCTTAACCTAATCCCCCACCACACAATCCCTCACCCGCACATCACATACACCCCCTACCACGCACTATTCCCAACCCACGCACCACACACACACATATCCCTCACCAACACATCCCCACTTACACACTACACACATATCCCCCACCAAGATACCACACAATATTCCCACCCACACCCACACAGATACCCTTACCCATCCACCCCACATACCCCCACTCACACACCACAAAAATCCCCCACCCACACACACATACCTCACCCACACAATATCACCAACCAACACACCTCTCCCCACCCACACTCGCATTCCCTACCCGTCCACCAACACACACTCACTCACGCATACATCCTCCACTACGCACCCACACACCTCCACCCACCCACTCCCAACCAAACATCTCTCGATCACAATACCCCTACCCCCACACACATCCTCCACCCACTCACACATCCCACCCCGACACATACAACTCCCTCACCCACCTACACATCCCTAAGCCACTCACACACCCCCACTCACACATTCCCCATCCACACATCTCCCACCCACACTCCCCCACATACTTCCCCCAACCACCACAATCCCCTGCTCACCCACACATATACCCCACCCATACGCACATTCCCCACACCCATCACACACATCCCCCACACCACACACTATCCTCCACCCATACCACCACAAACATACCCTCCACCCACACATCATTCACATATCCCCCACCAACACACCGCACACATATCTCAAACCCACACACCATACACTTCTCCCCACCCGCCCTTCCATCCCAAATCCACCCAACACAATCCCCTACCCACACAACCCCGCCTCCCACACATACTTCCTCAAACCATCCACACATCTCCACCCACATAAACACACATCCCCTGCATCCGTCCCATACACATATCCTCCACTCATACACACATCCCCCACACCCATTCCAACACCCCTACTTTCACCCCCACACATGCATCCACACGTAGAGCGCCTTGCTCATCCACTGCACCTGTATTCGTCTCCAGTCGTCTTGACCTGTCTTGCCACTTGATTCATGGACTCAGGCGACAGAGTGTGGTCGACGAATTGCGCAACTCTTCCTCACTTTAATCCAATGTAATTCTTCAACAAACAACACAAGCACGTATATCCATTCATCATCAGACATTACGTCCTCTAAAATACACCCCCCCCCCCCACACACACACACACACTCACTCAAACGAACATCTTCTGTCTGCCCCAATCTCGACTTTCCCTTACTAGTGTGGGGCTTTTAGTGTTCCTTAAATTCCTCATGCAACAGATGTTCTCTGTTAGCGCTGATACGGATTTCCGATCTGTCAGTCTGCGTCGTGCTGAGGAGCATTACAATTGTCGGAGCGTACTCTGTTGCAGAGATTACCAACGCATGGTATAATTTGCTAATTGCTGATTTGAACACTTTGAATATCATCGACCGTCAGACGAGCGTCTAGTCACTACACTACTTTAAAAAAAATGTTGCTTATCTCTTGCAGGACGTTGCAGTCAACACCAGCATTTTTCAGCTGCTGTTGATGTACTGGGCACGTTTTACGTTCAGTAGTTTGCCATTCCATGACAGGCTCGCATTGCATGACAGGCTCGCATATCCCCGTAAGTTACCAGCGCGGCGCGATCCGGCTCCGAATCTCGCGCAGCTGTTTTCTCCACGTGGATATACGGGATTACGAACAACGTCGTTATCCCCTTCTTGGCCAGGGAGACCGACTACACTAGTGAGCCCCCCCCCCCCCCTCCCCGCCAAAGCTTCAAATGGAATCCGAAAATCTAAGTAATACGTTTATAACATTTAAACAAAAATACTCCAAACTCAACGGCGACCATATGACAGGCGATAGACTTGTCCTGGAGGAGGGACTTTTTTTGGGGGGTGTGTTTAAATGTATTTAAATGTTTTGTATTACTGTATTTAATCTTAATAAGAGAAGCAACGGCTGCAGCAGGATATAACAATGAAATACAAACAGTTAGGTATATGTAGCTCCTGCGAAAGGGTGAAACACATGACATAGTATGTCTCATCTTTTCGCAGGAATTTCATATTTAATCTATGTCCACCATCTGGTTATAGTACTTATAGTCTCAGCCAATACGAAAGGCCATTCACGAGTGGTATTGTTTTGTGTTATGTTGTATTTAGGACATTTTCGCTCCTTCCATAAACTTTTCTTTTTCCATAAACTAACATTCAAAAACAAACACGTGAGCATGAATCTGCGGTCCATGGGCCAGTTTTAAGTCACTTCAATAAGTGCGACACTTGACATCTCCAGCAACCAGGGCGACGGCTCAAGCGGGACTACTCTGTTACTTTCAGTGGTTTAATGATAGAGCTGATGCTAGCATCTCGTCTCGGCATAGGAATTAGAAGCTGACTTAATCTAATCTGTCGTCGCTGGTGAGGATATTGTGGGTACGTTTTTATATTTCTCCTCCCATACTTGGCCAACAAGATTATATAAATATGCGAAACATGTTATGTTGATTGTGCAAGTTTCAACTAGAATCCAACCATAATATTTAATTAAAAATAAGAATAATAAAAATTTTAATTAAATTTGTTTGCATATCCATATCCTGTAAATTACAGGACATTGCTGCTGTCAACATCACATCACTGTCCAGCATCTTTCAGCTGATTGTTGATTTCTTGGCAAGATTACGCTCAGTAGTTTGCCATTATGATACAATATAATATAAATAAAAGTTAAAAAGTTAAGTCAAGTAAGATTTCTTTCTTTTTCTTTCATTTAATTTATGTTTACTTAGAGTTTCAGATTTTAAGTGATCATTAAAATTATTGTATAAAAAATAGTGTAGGTTCTTTAATTTAGCACAGCGATTTTATGAATTATTAGTTTCGTTAAATCTCTCAGGCAAGGCCGTAATCGTAAACTAACCTCAAGTTTGAAGTTACAAGTTGCAGTTATTGTAGGCCTTTTCTTGTTGCATTCATAACAAATAAAATGAACTCTAATAACCACTTTTTTCAGCACTTTCTATGTTGTTCCTATTGTTTGAGCAATAATAAATAGCTTTTCATTTGTACATGTCATATGAATATGTTGCATCAGAATTTCCAAATACCAGAGCAAATTTATATAGTATAATATAGTTTCTTTGTCTTTTAAAATAGTAATATATGTCAAGTGTAGACTATGAACGCAATAGTTTAGCTCAGGAAAATAAGTAAGGTATGGCATAGCAGTGGCTGTCATGGCCACAGCCCCACCCAGCCTAAAATAGCAGTGGCTGTCATGGCCACAGCTCCACCCAGTCTAAAATAGCAGTGGCTGTCATGGCCACAGCTCCACCCAGCCTAAAATAGCAGTGGCTTTCATGGCAACAGCTCCACCCAGCCTAAAATAGCAGTGGCTGTCATAGCATCAGCTCCACCCAGCCTAAAATAGCAGTGGCTTTCATGGCCACAGCTCCACCCAGTCTAAAATAGCAGTGGCTGTCATGGCCACAGCTCCACCCAGTCTAAAATAGCAGTGGCTGTCATGGCCACAGCTCCACCCAGTCTAAAATAGCAGTGGCTGTCATGGCCACAGCTCCACCCAGTCTAAAATAGCAGTGGCTGTCATGGCCACAGCTTCCACCCAGCCTAAAATAGCAGTGGCTGTCATGGCCACAGCTCCACCCAGTCTAAAATAGCAGTGGCTGTCATGGCCACAGCTCCACCCAGTCTAAAATAGCAGTGGCTGTCATGGCCACAGCTCCACCCAGCCTAAAATAGCAGTGGCTGTCATGGCCACAGCTCCACCCAGCCTAAAATAGCAGTGGCTGTCATGGCCACAGCTCCACCCCGCATAAAATAGTAGTGGCTTTCATGGCAACAGCTCCACCCAGCCTTAATAGCAGTGGCTTTCATGGCCACAGCTCCATCCAGCCTAAATAGCAGTGGCTGTCATGGCCACAGCTCCACCAGCCTAAAATAGCAGTGGCTTTCATGGCAACAGCTCCACCGAGCCTAAATAGCAATGGCTTTCATGGCTACAGCTCCACCCACCCTAAATAGCAGTGGCTTTCATGGCCACAGCTCCACACCGCATAAAATAGCAGTGGCTGTCATGACCACAGCTCCAGCCTGCCTAAAATAGCAGTGGCTGTCATGACCACAGCTCCACCCTGCCTAAAATAGCAGTGGCTGTCATGACCACAGCTCCACCCAGCCTAAAATAGCAGTGGCTGTCATGACCACAGCTCCACCCAGTCTAAAATAGCAGTGGCTGTCATGGCCACAGCTCCACCCAGCCTAAAATAGCAGTGGCTGTCATGACCACAGCTCCACCCAGCCTAAAATAGCAGTGGCTGTCATGACCACAGCTCCACCCAGCCTAAAATAGCAGTGGCTGTCATGGCCACAGCTCCACCCAGCCTAAAATTTGTTCCAGGAACTTTCATGGGAAATAAAGGCGGCCAGCATGATATTGACCACATCAGCCATTGTGTACCAGTTGGTCTCAGAATATAGAGCCAGCACCATTTATCAGATAGGCCTAATGGCGTGGACAGGGGATGTTTGTGAATCCTGGACATTTAGTCAACAAGCCACAAAATCCGCTCGAGAACTATCTTTATTCCAATAACAAAAAAGGGCAACCTGAAATTATGCACTAACCTATAGAACTGTTGCCCTGATCAGCCATGCAAGTAAAATTCTACTTAAAAATCATAATGGGAAGACTTCGTAAGTAAATGGAAGAAGAGATTAATGTGGTTCAAGCTGGATTTAGACAAGGAAGAGGAACAAGAGAGGGGAAGAGAAACAATCCTGGGAGGGATATTTACAAATTATATACTAAGTTCTGACCCCCAAAGACTTAAGAATCTGACAAAGAGGGACCAGTATGTAATTTTTTGAATTTGAACACAAATATATCACTCAACATACATCTGAGCAGACTTCAACCACAGTACACTCTTATGTGTGCTGTGAATACATTCGTATGAGACTGTCATCTCTTTGAATGTTCAACTCTGTCAGATATCAGGAAAATGTTCATTCACTAAAGCCAGAATAAAGGAACACTATATATTAAACAACACAGCAGCTGGTAAACTACTGCATGTATCACTTCATGACATTGGGCCAAAGGGTCAGAGTCCAGGCATGGCTCCATCAATAATAACAGTTAGGACAGATTTTAGGAAACACGTTTGAGGGGGTGGGCGGTGTTGTTTTTCGGACAGTTTACTAACAGGCATAAAACCAGTTAATTAAAAATTATAAATATTCATTAAAAAGTATCTTTTACCAACACTTAGTTACAAATGTAGGTCATACTGGTAACAGTTAAATAGATCAGCCATTGTAAACATTTGGCAGCATATGTTCTCATCATGGACGTAGCATTGCAGACATCTTGTACCAAATGTCATTGATACTTTTCTGGATAATTTGGCAGTGAGAGTCAGATGTTTGTATTCTGTAGTAGCAAGAAACCTTGTATACCCAAATCCATTGTTTTTTAACTTTAATAATGTTCTTCTAAACACAAAATTATGCCAATTGCTGAAACAGAACCAGGTTATTTAACTGAACCTGTTACAATTGTCAGAATTTAGTTTCTCTTCCTGCATAAACTTATTAATAGAAAAGGAGATAGCCAATCTGGAAAACTGCAGTTTCTCACTGATAATTATAATATAGTTAACATTTGGTCTTTCTCCATTCACATATAAATTAGCTGTTTTAGTGAACAAATGAATTAATTCACAACAGTATATTCCTTTAGTGAATTTAAACAAAGAAACCATCGACAATAGCTTGCACAATTTGTTGCCTGGCATATTTCATAACATGTAAAATGCCCTACATTCGATCAGTATATCAGTGACTATGTGTGTCTGCCAAAATATGATGAATCTATTCACTTCATATGATATAAAAATCTGCACTATGCACCTGATGAGATGCAGTCAAATATGCCAGACAACAAATATTTATGACTTCTATGTTTAACCCTTTACAGGGCAGATGCTTGTCCGTTTTTAAGCCCTGAACGGGCAAGATTTTTTCAGGTTCGGTAAAATTTTGGGTTGCTTTAGTAAAAACATCACAAATAAGGTGTTAGTCAACCGATTTTAGTTAAATAAACAACACAATGAAGGGAAAAGCATGCAGAATATGTTACTCACGTGATTGTTGTCGGTAATCCATATATGAACACAAATATTTACGAAATACAGCATGTCGTTTGTGATTTTCCGTCATCTATACGGCAATTTACAAACACATTTTCAGAATCATAATCACTTTGTTTAAAGTCCGACTCAGACTGCTAATGCAAAGTAATGCTTTTCACTGATATCTAGCTGCGATTAATAGTCAACTTCGTGCCCTTTAATGTCACTTAAATTGAACCTAGCGAAATCTCGGCTATCACTTGAAGAATCACCGAAATCCATTTTGAAAAACAGCGTAAAATTCCCGAAAACTATCAAAAAAAGTCCGTAAAAGTCCGTTCAAATTCATAGTAGATGCTTACAAATGGCGGCCACGTTGTCAAGCTATCGGCGAAAGTGAAAGTAGCCGTCGGAAGTGTCGGAAAGCCGAGAGATCGCATTTTTACAATGCATAATAGTATCGGACGTAATCGGCCGATCTGCTCGTTTAACCCTTTACAGGGCAGACGCTTGTCCGTTTTCTAGCCCTGAACGGGCAAGATTTTTTCAGGTTCGGTAAAATTTTGCGTCGCGTTAGTAAAAACATCACAAATAAGGTGTTAGTCAACCGATTTTAGTTAAATAAACAACACAATGAAGGGAAAAGCATGCAGAATATGTTACTCACGTGATTGTTGTTGGTATTCCATATATGAACACAAATATTTACGAAATACGGCATGTTGTTTGTGATTTTCCGTCATCTATACGGCAATTTACAAACACATTTTCAGAATCATAATCACTTTCTTTAAAGTCCGACTCAGACTGCTAATGCAAAGTAACGCTTTGCACTGATATCTAGCGCCGATTAATAGTCAACTTCGTGCCCTTTAATGTCATTTAAATTGAACCTAGCGAAATCTCGGCTATCACTTGAAGAATCTCCAAAATCCATTTTGAAAAACAGCGTAAAAATCCCGAAAACTATCAAAAATTGTCCGTAAAAGTCCGTTCAAATTCATACTATCGCGTTTACAAATGGCGGCCACGTTGTCAAGCTGTCGGCGAAAGTAGCCATCGGAAGTGTCGGAAAGCCGAGAGATCGTGTTTTTACAATGCATAATAGTATCGGCCGGAATCGGACGCTACGATCGTTTTATGGCATCGGCCGGAATTGGCCGCTGTGACTTGTAAAGGGTTAAGCGATAGGCCGCAAATGGATGTTTTGCCTTGTAAAGGGTTAAATGGATTAATGATCATTCTAAAATATACATTATCTTGACTTTAATTCTGCAATTTTGAATACAACTTTTTATGTAATTATATTCTTTTTAAACATTTATGATAAGGATGTTAGAAGATTTCTGAATTAAATATACTGGAATTGGAATATATTTATGTTTTACATACATGTACTTGCATGTATTTTCAGGTGTGTTTGATTATCTCAGAAGCACGATGAAAGCAGTAGTTTTCTTGTGTTTTATCAGCTGCATTTATTTGATGTAAGTGGTTTGCAAGCACAGCTACAAATATCTGTTGTTATTCTTAATTATACACATCATATTTTAATGCAAACAATATTTACTTTCTTCACTGCTCATGATAACCTTTCTTTTATGTGTGATCTTAGTGACTTGTCAGATCTTACTTTAATATTTCATACCACAAATGGTTGGGTGCAGCAAGTCTGAACATTCATGACTGGATGAAAACTTAACTGGTGAAGATAAATATTTAAAAAAAAAACATTCATTTTCTCTCACTCAAACAAACAACAGAATTCAAAGCTGGTGTTTTGATATATTCAACATTACACAACACATACATTGCTGTCATGTGCTTATAGTAATTACGCTGAATATTTCTACCTATAAATCATTCCCATGGTTCCTTGACATAGAGCTTCACTAGGAATATGTATGTTTGAGGGAATTGACTATAAACAGGTAGAATTAGTGAGAAAAAGGAAAGTAAATGACTCCCGCGATAACTACAGAAATGTGGAAGCTATTAACGATCCTGTGGAAGCTAACCACTAAGAAGGGTATTAATTTACTGATATTAATTATCTATTTAAAATCAAATATAAGATCACAGTGTAAGTCTATAACTAACAAAAAGACAGATAAACAAACTGTTGAATGAACTAATAGCAAGGACATGTTTCAGAATGACATCAGAGAACCAGACAATAACAATTTTAATATATTTTAATATATATAGAATTTATGAGGAAACAAAAGCAGGGAAGAAACACAAACTAATAATCCCTGAAATTATGTTTCGGATTTGCAATCCCACAGAGAGCGGGACCTACATCACAACCCACTCACAGGTAATATCCCAATGGTTGTGACACACTGCTCTTATTTCAGTAACGGTGTATTTACTTCTCTGGTGTTTTCTCTTTGACAATGTAGAATCTTGAGTATCAATATGGTTTAAAATATTGACATATGTAAAGCATGCTTTAGAAGCTATGCACCCCTGTGAAAAAATAATAATGTTATGAATTATGGGGTTAATTATAAACTGAGCTATATAGTGTGGTGACAGGACAGGACAGTTCGGAGATCTGGGGTCAGAAGAACTTTGACCAGAGACACTCATGCAAAGGCTGTGGCCAATTAGAGTCAAACTTACCCCAGCACAAGGATTAAGTATTATGGTGCAGAATATCTCAAATGACCCAACACGACACAGGATGATAACTATCAGATATGAAGTATTCACTGAAAGTAACATATCTAATAAGAAAGTTTATCAACCTGAACATGGTACGTGTCATTCCTACCAGAATAGTTCAAGGATAAAGTAGAGTTCTTTGATTCTCCCTACAGAAAAAAAAAAAGATTGGACTGACTTAAGAAAAGAAATCTACAAATTTCCCCTCACTGTTCCTATCAAGTACCTAGGGATTTTGGGCAAGAACCTTATGAATAATGTGAATGAACAAATTACCTGAGGTGTCAATAACAGCTATCCAACAACTGTTCCTGACATGGACAAAGCATCTGTCTTAGTCAATTGTTCAGCTCAGAATGAAACAGTAACCTCTTCTATTGATGAAGTACCCAGGAGACTGGCGGCAAGGAAGCAACATGAGTAGAAATTCAACATAGATACTCAACTACAGTATGAATTTCAAGGTCCCTGTTTACTGCAATCAAACTTAGAGACTTTATAGTGTCAGTTTATAAAATACTTATAGTTGATCACTTCTTAGATGTTAACTGTCGCCAACTGGCTGGGGTTAGATCCCAGATGGGCAACCACTCAGCCAAATTCGTTTTCTCCTACTGGGGTTTAGTTCTGGATGCAGTTTGAGATCCCTTATCTCTGTCAGATGGGACTAATTACCACCCCAGATCCCAGAGAGAAAACATGGAACTAGTGTCTTTTATGCTGATTTAAGACACCGTCCCTGATACTCAAGAAAACAGCCAAGAAGTGGCTCGTTGAAGATAGAATATATCTATATAGATTTGGCTGTACTTGGTATCACCAGAAGTGAGAAAGGAGGAGTTAAGTTATGCAGCGTAATCTGGTTACTTATGACTGCATATGCAAGGTACCTTCCTACTTCTGGACAATATGTGTGAACCCCCACTAAATGATACAATAATGTGTGTACTTATTTAAGCTACACAAACATTTATAAGCATTTAGAATTTATAAGGACAACTGAGTTTTAAAGTACAACAACTGTGTTTATTATTTCTAGTCTTGATGATCATATGATGATGATGATTATATTATGGTATACGTAACTTAAGAGGTCACATAGGTCATGCTTCCCCCAGTGAGACGCAGTTCACTGTCAGATTGAAGGAGTCCAAATTGGTCCCTTCACAAGGCTAAGTCACTTCCTGATATGGGTTGTTGACTGTCCATTGCTCCTAAGAGATCTGGAATGAAACGAACGGAGATGGGTAGTATCTACGTCTACACATCTCAAACACATATGTCTATACATTCATATAAACATACATTCAAGTCATAATATATGATGGTATGATGATATATGATGGCATGTTACATAAACATATATCAGTTCTAAATAAATAAATATATATGTATATATTCATAAAACTATTTAGAATATCTATAGCTTAAAACATACATATTCACATACATTTATGTAATGCAGTGTTTCCCATATAAGTTCACCTCACTTTCTCCCTTTCTGATTCATTCATTCCGTCTTGTCGGAAGGACTGGTCGCACAGTACCTGTCGAACATTAAATGCCTTCCCTGAATCTGTCTGGGATATTGAAAGTCCTAAGTCATGTCTGTCCTCATGCAGACATCATGCAGACAAGGTGAACTGGTGCCATTCCTCAAACCAAGTGGTTTCACCACAATCTTGGTAGGCACTCAAAGTGTTGGTCCAAATAATCAATGTCAATTGGACGCTATCAAGAGACTGGTAGCTCTCAGGAATTTCTCCTAAGTAGTCAGTCTCCCCAATGTTTAACATCATACAGGATGAATCTAAATGCATCTCCTGTACATGAATAAGCCACACGCTCATGTAGCTTGGATAATGGAATTCTCCAAATTGTCACATACAACAAATCAGACAACCAAGTAGTGAATGAGAGATGATGATAGTTCTCAGTGAAATCGTAAAACTAGAACTGGAACATTAAGTACAAAGAAAATCCACCAGTGTAAAGTTTGGGAGAATATGTAGAAACAGGAAACTACACAAGCCTTCAGACTAGCAGACAAACTAATCAGAATAATGGTATTACCTGGGTTTTATAGTTTTGGAAATTCCATCATAATACTTCGTACAGAAGTCCAACAGAACGAAATGTTAATATTTCTCCAGTAGGTATCCTTTTGCTATACGTGAGTTTGCGTCTGAGGATTGCTGTCACTGCTCGTAGTTTTATTCTCTCAGTTCCTGGCTAGTTTCCATGCTAGCTAATTACTATGTCCAAGTTCCTGTTAGCTCCACCTATTTTTCATGTAGGACGATTTACCCAGATGGATTAAGTGCCAAATTCTTTTCACCCCTCCTCCTTTCCTGTGGTAGTTTCATTTGTCAATCAAATTGACCGATGCCCCACCATGGCCTGAAACAATAAAACATGCTTCGCTAGCGATGCAATAGACGTTGCGTCATAACTACATCCCCATCTGCGGTTAACACAAACCTTCCTTGGTTGCTGTCAGGAATGTGTCAGCCATGTGTTCCTACTTTGCCGCCCGTATTGCAGTGAGGTGTTAAGCATCTGGTCCTAATTGCTCCTATGTGGTGGCAACTACCGACGTCCCGGCTCCACAAAGTCTGGACTTTTAGATAGGTGTTAGGCCTGCATTAAATTGCCGTCTTTGGATCACACAGGTTTTCCCCTGAGTAGCACCGACATGTATCCATGTTGTCCCCAGCCCAGATTTCACATTTTTCCGTCTTTCTCTTCCCTTCTACTGAAAACAATGAGTTTTCAACCTTTGATAGCGCCGCCGACTGGTGCAGTGGTGTCTGGGTTTTACGTTTGATCTGTACATCAAAGCTTTCTCAGACCTAGCATTACAGAAATGATGGGGCTTGCGTGGTCAAAATGTATTTTTCTCTTGTTTTCAATCTTATTGCATGTCTATCAGGTTCTGGTGGACATTTATTCTTTTAGAGAATGATAGAAAAATATTGTGGGCTCTGTAATTCCTTTTGAACTTGTGTAATTCTGATGCTGCCGGGGCTGTCCCTTCACATTAACTGAAAGTCAGGTCTTAGTCAGATATAACTGAGCTACCATATAACAGTAGACAGTACTATCTGCTTCCTGTTAGCACCTAATGTTGGATGACACTCACTAGATCTGACACCCCACTTTGTGCCAACAGCTTCGGGTTGATTAGCACAAATGGGAGGGTACAAGTCTTATCCTTGTGCGAGGAAATGCAAACTAAAGACTAAATGTCTGGGCAGACCAGGCCCTAAGTCTTGGTCGGCAACTGGTCTACGACGGAAGCTCCAACAGGTGGACAGTTAAAGTATTGCTTTGCTGATCCTGCAGCTTCTGCAGCTTGTCTTGTTCCAGACGTATTGGTGTCACCTTTACTCTGGAGTAAACTAGGCAGGCCTAGAGAAGGATCATGCTGCATGGGCAACACATGGCCTCTACAATCCAGGCTTTGTGCTATGGAGAGATAACTCCATTTCACATACTATAGTCTGTCAAGACGACCAGGCACCAGTCATAGATGTTAACTAATGGTTTTAAAACAATGGAACAATTCTGGGGCTGAGATAAAAAACATGATCTGGGCATCCAGGTCCAGTCATCCTAAAAATTGATACCAAGAAAAATTCTTGGAAATAAAAGGTAGTTGATGTGAAAGTGCATTTATTTGATGTCAGTGGCTGGCCACCTCTGGCTAGGCAACCCCCCCCCCCCCCCCCCCCCCCCCCCCCCACACACACACACATGCACGCACACACGCACACAGAGAGAGAGAGAGAGAGAGAGAGAGAGAGAGAGAGAGAGAGAGAGAGAGAGAGAGAGAGAGAGAGAGAATAATTTACCTGATGCCTGCCTTTCCAATTATTTCTTGCATGTAGTTACAAAAGAAAATATGCTGGCTCCTGAGAAAAGAGACTGGCTCCTGAATTAAGTTTAGTCTCTCTCTCTCTCTCTCTCTCTCTCTCTCTCTCTCTCTCTCTCTCTCTCTCTCTCTCTCTCTCTCTCTTTCTCAGTGTCTGTAAGTATGTCTGTCTGTCTGTCTGTCTGTCTGTCTGTCTGTCTGTCTGTCTGTCTGGGTGGGTGGGTGGGTGGGTGGGTGGGTAGGTAGGTAGGTAGGTAGGTACGTACGTACGTATGTACGTACGTACGTATCTGTGTATACATGTGTCTATGTGTGTGTTTATGTGTGTATGTTTGTGTGGGTATGTGTGCATGCATGCAGTTTGTATTTGTGTGTAGGAGTGTGTATTTGTATGTTATTGAGTGTGTGCATAACTGTGAGAGTTTGTGCAAATGATGTAAGTATGTATGCAGGTATGTATGAGTGCGTGTGTATTTATGAATTTGCATGTGTACGTATGTCTGCCTGTCTCATAACATGTTAATATGCATTGTTTATGTTTACAAAATCAATTTGACAATGTTTTTTTCCTATGTGAATGTAACATGCACAATTGATGAATGAAAGATGAGTGATTGGAAAGGCCGAATGTAATTGGGCCTGCTTGCCCAGTTTGTTACCCTTTGAAAATAAAGATTGTTCTTTCGTTCTCTGTCTGTCTGTCTGTCTGTCTGTCTGTCTGTCTGTCTGTCTGTCTCTCTCTCTCTCTCTCTCTCTCTCTCTCTCTCTATATATATATATATATATATATATATATATATATATATATATATATATATATATATATATATATATATATATATATATATACATATAATGTGAACATTGACAGTGCCCATGCAGAAGTCAAGCAAGAGCTTACTGCAAGAGATGACTCATGGCAGTTTCTTCTGCTAGCTCAGTTTTGGCCAGGCACATCATGTGTTTATTTCCAGGGGGAGGTCAGTATCATTTGCAACTATTTCTGCTTATAGCAACCATATTGCCATTGTTATGACTTTACAGATATTATACTTAGTGAACCACCGCTGTTGTTACTACATTTCTGTGGCTAGAATATTTGCAACATGATTATCATCATCTGATTAGTCATCCCAAGACTGATTGTAAATAGGAACATTCTGATATTAGCTACCATCATCATCATCTTCCACTGTTGTCATTAAGTGGATGTGGGGAGGAATAGCTGACGTTTTAGCACTCACTGGGTGGCACTGGATAATGTAATTCCATTTGATTGTACAATGTCTTTGATGTCATCAATCCATTTTATTTTAGGACATTCTCTTACTCTCAAATCAGATCCTCTTTGGTGTAGGCCCAGTGTTCTTTATCGGTAACTGATGGTAGTGCATTCCATTGAGATAGTCAAACCATTTAATCTTCTACTTTCTAATTCATGTGGCTCAAAATGTTGTTTCCTTTGTCTGATAACATCATTTCTTCTGGAATGGTTAAGTTGGCAGTTCTTCTCAAGCATCTCATCTCGCTGGTGGTGATTTTGCATAAGTGTGATTGGATAATGTCCAAGTTTGACATTGCTAGCATAGAGTTGGTATGAACATGCAATTTATTATCTTTCATTTTGCAAATATAAGTATATTTGGATGATTCAGTATTAGTATCAGGTGGTATATAAGCATATTTGCTTTTTGATATCTGGTTTCACTTTCTAGGTCTATTCTGTCATCCTCAGTGATCATAGTTCTTAGATATTTAAATTCTTTAACTTGCTTCAAAGATTAACTGTTTATCAGTACATTTAAATAGTACACCACTGAATAATTTAGACAGCAATGTAGACACACTTGGGGGAGCAGGAGGAGATATGACAATATGAATACAAAAGATAGCAAAGTGGACAAACTTGGGGGAGCAGATGGAGACATGACAATAGGAATACAAAAGATAGCAAAGTAGACAAACATGGGGGAGCAGATGGAAATATGACAATATCAATACAAAAGATAGCAAAGTGGATAAACATGGGGGAACAGATGGAAATATGACAATATCAATACAAAAGATAGCAAAGTGGACAAACATGGGGGAACAGATGGAAATATGACAATATCAATACAAAAGATAGCAAAGTGGACAAACATGGGGGAACAGATGGAAATATGACAATATCAATACAAAAGATAGCAAAGTGGACAAACATGGGGGAACAGATGGAAATATGACAATATCAATACAAAAGATAGCAAAGTGGACAAACATGGGGGAACAGATGGAAATATGACAATATCAATACAAAAGATAGCAAAGTAGACAAACATGGGGGAGCAGATGGAAATATGACACTATCAATACAAAAGATAGCAAAGTGGACAAACATGGGGGAACAGATGGAAATATGACAATATCAATACAAAAGATAGCAAAGTAGACAGACTTGGGGGAGCAGATGGAAATATGACAATATCAATACAAAAGATAGCAAAGTGGACAACATGGGGGAACAGATGGAAATATGACAATATCAATACAAAAGATAGCAAAGTAGACAGACTTGGGGGAGCAGATGGAAGTATGACAATATCAATACAAAAGATAGCAAAGTGGACAAACATGGGGGAACAGATGGAAATATGACAATATCAATACAAAAGATAGCAAAGTAGACAGACTTGGGGGAGCAGATGGAAATATGACAATATCAATACAAAAGATAGCAAAGTGGACAAACATGGGGGAACAGATGGAAATATGACAATATCAATACAAAAGATAGCAAAGTAGACAGACTTGGGGGAACAGATGGAAATATGACAATATCAATACAAAAGATAGCAAAGGGACAAACATGGGGGAACAGATGGAAATATGACAATATCAATACAAAAGATAGCAGTGGACAAACATGGGGGAACAGATGGAAATATGACAATATCAATACAAAAGATAGCAAAGTGGACAAACATGGGGGAACAGATGGAAATATGACAATATCAATACAAAAGATAGCAAAGTGGACAAACATGGGGGAACAGATGGAAATATGACAATATCAATACAAAAGATAGCAAAGTGGACAAACATGGGGGAACAGATGGAAATATGACAATATTAATACAAAAGATAGCAAAGTAGACAAACATGGGGGAACAGATGGAAATATGACAATATCTCCCCCGATGTGTCTCCACCTTGACGTGGTGGGGGAGCTTCACGAAGGTAAGGTGCTGAGCCGGCAGCACAAGTAGCCTACCTCGTGAGCGAGAACAAAAAGTCAAAAAAGTGCCCCAGTCGAAGAAAATGGCTGCGAAAACTGTATCTAACTCATAGAGAGTGTAGACAAAAGTGGAAGAATGTCTCAATGACGCAAAATGGAACGCACGGCGAGCGAACCTATTGCGTGGTCCGAAGTCAAAAGCAAAAGCTTACCGAGTGGGTGTCGCTTGCAGTCTGACCGTCCCTGGTGTGTGCTTGAGCGATCAGTGGCAAACGAGTTGCCCAACACATGGAAGTGAGGAACTAAAGCAGCCATGAGCAGGACGTGGCAACTCCTCGGGTGAGCCCAGTCACAGAGCAATATGTGCCGGCTATGCAATTATGGAAGCCTCCTTGGAGAGCGAGGGAATGCTCATGGTCTGCCCCTGCCTTCCCTTGAGGGCCGACCACGATGTCGTTCATCGTTCTATCTTGACCAGCTGAGATGTTAGCGACATCACAACAGTCCAACGTGCCTCGAAACCAGAGGAAGGCTAACCTCATTAAAAAATGCCCGCTGAAGTCGGAAGTGTCATCCTACGGGTGGTAAACTAAAAATTGACACTAAGCAATTACGTCCGAGTGAAATGTCTCGTCCGAATGTCTCTCGTGCTAGAAACAGCTCTGACTACCTAGTTTCCGAATGCCGTTCTTGTTCAGAACAGCTCTGACTGGGTAGTTTTCCGAATGTCTGTTGTGCCTGGAAAAGCTCTGATGGGCGCAACGACAAGCACATGTCCGAAAACTCACTGAGTGGATGCCATCTGCAAACCTGTCTGGTTTGTGCGGGAATGACCCGGGGAAACGAAATGACCAATATATTGAAGTGAGGATTTAAAGCAGCCATGAGCAGGATGTGACGATCTCCCTCGGTGAGCCCAGATCCAGGGCGTTATGTGTCGGCCCAGCAACTATGGAAGCAACCTTGGATGGCGGAAAATGCTATGGACTGTCCCTGCCTTCCTTTGAGGGATGACCGTTGTCTTCGACCGTTCAACCTTGGCCAGCATGGTTGCAGATGGCACCACAAAAGTGAGAGTCTCCCAGGAATGCTACCTGGTCAAAAAAGCACGCTAAAGTTGATGTGTTGGCCTACGGGTTTCGGCCCAAGGGCGCATAACAGACACACCGCAATCACATCTGAAAAAACACTCCGGATGAACGAAAAGAAGAAGAAGATATGACAATATCAATACAAAAGATAGCAAAGTAGACAGACTTGGGGGAGCAGATGGAAATATGACAATATCAATACAAAAGATAGCAAAGTGGACAAACATGGGGGAACAGATGGAAATATGACAATATCAATACAAAAGATAGCGAAGAGGACAAACATGGGGGAACAGATGGAAATATGACAATATCAATACAAAAGATAGCAAAGTAGACAGACATGGGGGAACAGATGGAAATATGACAATATCAATACAAAAGATAGCAAAGTAGACAGACATGGGGGAACAGATGGAAATATGACAATATCAATACAAAAGATAGCAAAGTAGACAGACTTCGCGGAGCAGAAGGAGATATGACAATAGGAATACAAAAGACAACAGGTTTTCATAGTACTAGGAAACTTGGGGAAGTTAACAGAAATTAAATCTAGCACCAAATTCAGAATATTCAACTCTAAAGTTATGTTGTATGGATTAGAATATGCAACTCTAAAGTTATGCTGTATGGATCAGAATATGCAACTCTATTAAAGTTCTGCTGTATGGGTCAGATATTCAACTAAAAAGTTATGCTGTATGGATCAGATTGTTCAGCTCTAAAGTTATGCTGTATGGATCAGAATATTAAACTCTAAAGTTATGCTGTATGGATCAGAATATTAAACTCTAAAGTTATGCTGTATGGATCAGAATATTCAACTCTAGTTAGTTAGTTAGTTAGTCGAGGTTCAATCTTCACGGCAACGGGTTGTCTCCATTGTGCCCTGTTCTTGTGCCAGTGAATATAACACAAAATGCTTCCCACTGTCCAATGTGAAAAGTGGAACACACAGGAGTCTCGGCAATCCAACAGCCCGCACAGGTACACTGTGCATAATGACGTCGCCAGAATGCCAACACAATGCTGTATGAATCAGAATATGCAACTCTAAAGTTATGCTGTTTGGATCAGAATATTCAACTCAAAAGTTATGCTGTATGGGTCAGACTATGCAACTCTAAAGTTATGTTGTATGGATCAACAGTGGAAGATAAACTCTATGGACCGCTGAGTGAACTAAAAAAGACTGTTAGATTCATACAAGAGACAACATTGCAGTTATAAACATATTTTGGGCGAACGAAAGAAGAAGAAGAACTCTAAAGTTATGCTGTTTGAATCAGAATATGCAACTCTAAAGTTCTGTTGTATGGATTGGAAATACTGCGAATAATGAAAAAAATTACTAATAAACTACAGACATTTATTGAGAGGTGCGGTAGTACAGTGCCTGGTATGCTTGTCTGCCAGTCTGGTGGTCACATGTTCAGATCCATGTCAAAATGGATTAAAACAAATATTGACCTGGGCAGCCTGGTCGAGCCAGCCTAAAGTGGGGAAATGTGGGAAGTCAAGGCAGCCAGTGTGACACTGACCACTTCACCCATCAAGTGCCTATTGGTTTATACACATGTGGGGCTAGCCAATGTACCTCATGGCACAGATGGGGGGCTAGCCAATGTACCTCATGGCACAGAAAGGGTTCTTTACTTTACCTTGACTTACAAACACATTCCTGCGCAGAATAGGATAATAATGGTATGACAAAATCACTAATTTGGGGCAGAACTAAATAAAATGCAATGAATCAAGAAGTGAGGAAAGCAACAGAAATAGAGGGAAACCTAAAAACACCCAGAGAAGAGAATTGAAGACAGAGATGAATATTATGGATGGGACTTGGAGGGAGCTAAAGAAAGACAGCAAAAGATAGGAATGGTTGGCGTGGGTTGCTTCATTGGGGGATAACAAGTAGCAGCACAGATACATTCACAAATAAATGAATACTTACTTGTGTAATTCATGTTGTGACTGAATGAGGCAGCTTTGAATTTAATTTTGTCAGCTCTACCAAGTAGATTAAAATAGTATTTTGAGGGGAAATTTGAGAAATTTCAGTATAATAGTTAGACTTTGGCTTTCTTGCATTCTATTGATACAGCATTGTACTCACTGTACAGTGTAGTTCAACCGTCATTGAGGTAGTGTGAGAGTCACCGTGCTTTATTGCCTTTTCTTTCCATGTCTGTTCTGTTGCAGGTCTCTTTCTAGTTTTGCTGCCTAATTTGTGTGTGATATACTTTGCTGTTGCTGTCCACCTGTTGTAATCCATTTTCTTTTCAGTGTCTTGAACCATTACTTGGCTTCTTTCCTCTGTTTGACAGCTCTGGCTAGACCAGAGGTTTTATCTCCTGCACTCCCATGGAGTGTGGTACAGATGCAGATGGTATTGATGTCATCTGTTCTAAGTGTGGTCACAGTTTCATAAGAGAAAGATCAGGGTGTAAATATTGTAATTTATGTGTACGCATGTATGTCGCTAACCGAAAACTTGACACCCCACATTGTGCCAATGGCTTCAGGTGGAGGTGCACAATTGGGAGGGTACAAACCTTATCATAGTGCGAAGAAATGTAACCTAAAGACTAAATGTCATGGCAGAGCCCTATGCCTTGGTCAGCAACTGGTCTAGGATAGAAGCTCTGACAGGTGGACAGTTAGAGCATTACTTTGCTGAACAAGCAGCTTCTGCAGCTTGTCTTGTTCCAGACGTTTTTGGAGTTACCTTTCCTCTGAAATAAACTAGGCAGGCTAATAGAGAGATAATGCTGCATGGGCAACATGTGGTCTTGAAATTCAGCCCAGGTTTTATGCTAAGGAGAGGCATAACTCTATTTCACAAACTATCGTCTGTCAATACGGCAAAGTGCTAGTCAAATGTATGCATGTATTTAAGTATATTTTTCTTTCTACATTTGTTGGAACACTTTGTATCTAACAAAGCACAGTCTTATGAGTATTTACAGATAAGACTGCATAATACCGGCTAGATGGGCCTATGTTCTACAGGATTAACAAAAACAAGGAGACCATAATCAGCAACACATTGTCAATCAGTGTATATTAAACGAGTTGTTCAAACAATTTAATATCTTATAATTTGAATGTTTCAGGGATGCTTCGTCCCCCCTCAGGTAAATGGCTGGACAATTCATGGTCTGTGGTAAGTTGCTAGACAGTTTATCATCACATGCAAAGTATTATACTGAACAAGAGTTGCTAAGTAGTTTGAAATAAGACCAACCAAACAATATTTAAGACCAATTAGACAATATCACCATTTGGTGACACTGCTTTTCTCTCTAATCAGACATTTACATCATCTAGTGCCAGTTATTTACCGTGGTGAGTCAGCTGGAATATGTAGATGGGAGGTAATATGACCATTCCATCCATCATGTGCCATGCCGATAAGCATGGGCGGTCATGTTTCGCCATATCACTTGAAACACCAGAGTCGTGGATCAGCTCAGTGTTCTTGTCTCGACCATGCCACATGGCCAAGCCATTCAGGTATTTACTTCTCTGCTTCCCCTTGTTCTCTTTCCCTCAATCTTGCCATTTGTCACCAAGTTCTCAAATTTATATCTTCACATAACATGTCCAAAAATTGTGATCGTCTACATCTAATTTCTCTAATCAGTTTACAATTTTAATTTGTGTCTTGTAGGACTTGTCTTAATTAGGCGAATCATGATTAACTAGGCAACTTTAAAGAAGGTAGTTTGCTGATTGCTTTCCTTCTAGGCAGTGACCATACTGGCCGGTGATCGTAGCCATTGTCTCGATAAAGAGATCGTCTGCCTACCGTCGCGAAACTTGAGACCATAACCAAAAATTATCTGTCGGCTGCCCTCAAAATTTCATCCAGGACCTGCTTTCCATGGTTTCTTGTGAACAACTTCCGAAAATGAATACAAAAAAACAACACATCCTCCCCAGAAATACACAATAACAACGTCCTCTGAAGAAAACACTGTTAATGTCGTTGCCTTTTTACCAGAAGTGCCATTACTAAATGAATATGTAGTGATTTAGATGCAGCCTGACAGGTGCACTAGCAAAGTTGATAGCGAACTCCACTGATAATGTCACAGCACGGTTGGACACAGGCTTGATGCCTGGGCTCGTCACTTGTCACTGTCAGGGAAAGACTGGCCCTCTCTTCCTCTTTGCTCTCTGACCGACACTATCTCATCACAGACCCTTAGCAGGAAACTACTACCTGACCATTTCATGTTTATGGGCAGCCTGTCAACAGTTGTAGAAAAATCAGCTTAATCTGCTGTCACCAGTTGTAGAAAAACAAGCTTAATCTGCTATCAGCTGTTGTAGAAAAACCAGCTTAATCTGCTGCCAGCAGTTGTAGAAAAACAAGCTTAATCTGCTGTGGGCTGTTGTAGAAAAACCAGCTTAATCTGCTGCCAGCAGTTGTAGAAAAACCAGCTTAATCTGCTGCCAGCAGTTGTAGAAAGACAAGCTTAATCTGCTGCCAGCATTTGTAGAAAAACAAGCTTAATCTGCTGCCACCATTTGTAGAAAAACAAGCTTAATCTGCTGCCAGCATTTGTAGAAAAACAAGCTTAATCTGCTGCCAGCATTTGTAGAAAGACAAGCTTAATCTGCTACCAGCATTTGTAGAAAGACAAGCTTAATCTGCTGCCAGCAGTTGTAGAAAAACAAGCTTAATCTGCTACCAACAGTTGTAGAAAGACAAGCTTAATCTGCTGCCAGCAGTTGTAGAAAGACAAGCTTAATCTGTTGTCAGTAGTTGTAGAAAGACAAGCTTAATCTGCTGCCAGCAGTTGTAGAAAGACAAGCTTAATCTGCTGCCAGCAGTTGTAGAAAAACAAGCTTAATCTGCTACCAACAGTTGTAGAAAGACAAGCTTAATCTGCTGCCAGCAGTTGTAGAAAGACAAGCTTAATCTGTTGTCAGTAGTTGTAGAAAGACAAGCTTAATCTGCTGCCAGCAGTTGTAGAAAGACAAGCTTAATCTGCTGCCAGCAGTTGTAGAAAGACAAGCTTAATCTGCTGCCAGCATTTGTAGAAAAACAAGCTTAATCTGCTGCCACCATTTGTAGAAAAACAAGCTTAATCTGCTGCCAGCATTTGTAGAAAAACAAGCTTAATCTGCTGCCAGCATTTGTAGAAAAACAAGCTTAATCTGCTGCCAGCATTTGTAGAAAGACAAGCTTAATCTGCTACCAGCATTTGTAGAAAGACAAGCTTAATCTGCTGCCAGCAGTTGTAGAAAAACAAGCTTAATCTGCTGCCAACAGTTGTAGAAAGACAAGCTTAATCTGCTGCCAGCAGTTGTAGAAAGACAAGCTTAATCTGTTGTCAGTAGTTGTAGAAAGACAAGCTTAATCTGCTGCCAGCAGTTGTAGAAAGACAAGCTTAATCTGCTGCCAGCAGTTGTAGAAAAACAAGCTTAATCTGCTGCCAGCAGTTGTAGAAAGACAAGCTTAATCTGCTGCCAGCAGTTGTAGAAAGACAAGCTTAATCTGTTGTCAGTAGTTGTAGAAAGACAAGCTTAATCTGCTGCCAGCAGTTGTAGAAAGACAAGCTTAATCTGCTGCCAGCAGTTGTAGAAAGACAAGCTTAATCTGTTGTCAGTAGTTGTAGAAAGACAAGCTTAATCTGCTGCCAGCAGTTGTAGAAAGACAAGCTTAATCTGCTGCCAGCATTTGTAGAAAGACAAGCTTAATCTGCTGCCAGCAGTTGTAGAAAAACAAGCTTAATCTGCTGCTAGCAGCCTTCCGTAATTACCTTGTCTACTAATGTTTTTGATTTTCAGTCATTTATAAAAATTGTTTAGAAAAGAAAGGCAGAGAATAAGAGAATTAGCTACCATACCTCATTATTCTATAGCCTAGACTTTGTGAAAACATAACACTTTGCACCCCAGTAGCACTTTTTACAATGTGACTACTTGTTAGTCATACACCACCTCTTCCACAAACTTGCTATGAGATTTGAGTGTATATGCTTAGGGTGAACTTTAAACTCTTCAGTTTGTGGCCATGTATATCATCAAGTGTTATTAACTTTGGAGAGAGGAGCGGCTGGCCAAGTGGCTAGAACACCGGACTCTCCTTCAGGAGACCCGGGTTCGATCCCTCGGTTAGGAGAGGGATTTTTTTCTGTCGGGGGCAAAAAGAAAAATCCTAACCTGCACAGTTCGCGGTGACTGCTCTAGCTAGGCAACCTTAATTCCTCAGGCTCAAAGACCCCACTGCCATACACCGCAAGGTACTATATTGGCCGTAAATGGCAGTTTTTATGAAATGACAGTTATTAACTTTTACTGATGTTTGATTTGACATATAGTTGTTGAGGTCTTGACTTTTAAAAATGGGTCTGATATACAGTACTTATTTTCCTTGTGTTTCAGGCCTTCAAGAAACTCATCACAGCAGCCCGAGTTCTGCAATAAAACCATGCCATTCAATTACCAAGAAATTGAGGTTATTGTGATGTTTTTGTTTCCAACTTTCCCTGCAGTTTGTTATAATTGCTGTTGTTTACACACATTCACTTGCTGATATTGTTAGTGATATTTGTAATAAGATTGCAATGGAAAGTCCTGTCTAAGGCGTGATAAAATGTTATAACAACATTATTTTGTATAAGGGTTGCCAGATAGCTTTACTAAAACTTTACTTACACTTCAAAGACTTATGCTGTACATTTTTCATTTCTGCTATACATATACTATTTTGTTTGTGGGTGGTTATTCTAATAGTTGAAATGTAGCCTTGGCAGTAGCATATTCATGTAAGACGTTGTGATTTCCAATGCTGAGGGGTTTTAAATGAGTGCAATGTGTACGAGGGTCCTCTGAGGTTTTCCACTACCCCAGGATCAGGAGGGAGGACATTATCCTTTGTTTATAATGTTATAATGTAAAAATTCCTACAGCCCACATCGTGAATTAAACCCAGGAAGGAGACGAGCACTTATGGAGGTATCCATGTGCAATGAAAGTGATCCTACACCAAAACCAGACCAGTAAAAAAATTACAGCAGTACAATAGCATGAAGCACAGTGACCTGTCATTATGTAATACATTGAACTGTCTTGGGGATAACTCTCATTATGAATGTTACATTCAATAGTTCACTGTAAAGTGTATTACTGTTTGTTTATTTGTTAATGTTATGTATGTTGTTCAGATATATTTGTTAATGTTATGTATGTATGTTCAGTATATATTTGTAATTGTTATGTATGTTGTTCAGTATATATTTGTTAATGTTATTATGTTGTTCAGTATATATCACTATATAGAAACAGAAATCCCCACTGGACAAAAGGTTGGAGTCTATTGACAATGAAATACCTGAAACCTGTGAAGGAAATATGGCTGACCCAGGCCTGACCTCGACCAGTACTCATGTGCTGTGCTGTGCTGAATCGTGACCTGGTCACAACCTGTTATGTCCTCTGCAGGTGTGACATTTCTGAGCTTGGGGAGGGTTAGAAGATCTCAGCAACATAGTTTCCAAGGAGACAGTACTTTGGTACAGGCTGAAAGAAAAGTCTACACCAGCCTCACTCCAACAGATACAAACTCCTTTCAAGGCTCAGGTGACCTGAATTCCAGCATGTTAGACTTTGAAGCTCTAAACTCGTTGACCAGATGATTCACAACCCACCAACCATGAACTCAAGCATTAATGACAATTTCTAATCAACACTAACCACACTACAGTTAATTACAAATAAATGAATACTGTAACCATAGAAGAACAAAGAAGAGTGCCACTGGACTTCCAAGTCACATGGTCACACTCATGTATAAGGTTACAACAATTGAAACTTCAGGGTTAAAGTGTTTCTGCTCACTTTTGCTAACCTTCACCCTGAAAATAATAACATTTTGTTATAGATGCACACTGCTGATATCAAAATGTTGCAATAATGCTACTGTTTAGTGGATTAAAGGGACGGAGGCAGATATTTTTCAAAGTTGAAATTGTTGGGAGACCACTTTCTACTTGACTGTCTCATTATGTATTTTTAAGTAAAACACTTCCTTCACTTTATGGATTTATTAAATAAAACTTTCTTTTCCTTCATGTTAGATATTTATTAAGTAAAACTTTTCATTCACAATATATATTTATTAATGTTTCTCTACATGATAAATTTATGAAATTAAGATTTTCCCTCTTTTACATGATATATTTGTTAAGAAAAACTATTTTTTCACTTTATATACGAGGGTGAGTCAATAAGTAAGTCACACAGTTCTGTGTAATGGCGGGTAAATATAGTTGGTGTTTCTACAGGTGTCATTAAGTGACAGCAACATCGAACTTTATATTCCCGTTCGTCAGGTGGCGCTAGGTGTCTCATGTGCATGCGCAGCGCATAAACAAAATGGCAAGTGTACTTACGGAGTTTATAACCAAAGAGCAACGTGCTGGTGTGCGTTTTTTGTGGGCAAAAGGACTGCCAGCAAAGGACATTCTTAAGGAAATGCTTCCTGTTTATGCTGACAAATGTTTGTCCTGTAAAGCGGTGCATAGCTGGGTAGAACAATTTTCTCAAGGACGCTCTAAAATTGTTGATGAAATCCGATCTGGTCGTCCTGTTGAGATTGCAACAGAAGCATCCGTGCAGCCGGTGGAGGAGATGATTAGAGGTGACAGGCGAGTAACGATAGACTCTGTAGCATCTGCAATAGGGTGCTCACATGGTTCAGCATACAGCATAATGCATAATCGATTGAAATTTAAGAAAGTGTGCTCAAAGTGGGTACCCAGACAATTGAGGGAGGAACACAAAGTGAACCGATTTGGCCTGTTCTTGCATCATCTCTGTCGGTACGAAGATGAAGGAGAAGCCATGCTGAATAGGATTGTTACTGGGGACGAATCATGGGCGCATCACTACCAGCCCGAATCAAAGCGTGCTTCAATGCAATGGAAACATCCTTCTTTGCCTTGTGTCCAAAAATTCAAGGTTACGCCATCAGCAGGGAAGGTTATGCTGACAGTGTTCTGGGATTGTCAAGGCGTGCTTAAATTCTGAATTGTACTGTGTTTTATTGATGCTTCATGATGCAATTCGAAGAAAACGTCCAGAACTGCCAACTAGAGGCATGTTGCTTCTTCATGACAATGCCAGATCACATACGGCTCGATTAACTCAGGAGAAAATTAACCAACTAAGGCGGGAAGTTCTGGAACATCCACCTTACATCCTCTAGCGATTTCCACTTGTTTGGTCTACTGAAAACCCACCTTGGCGGGAGACATTTCACGAATGACGCCGAAGTTGAATGTGAAGTGAAAACATGGTTTAGAAAACAGAGCACACAGTTCTATGCAGCCGGTTTGGGAGGACTGATAAAACAATGGGATAAGTGCATCAATGTTGGTGGAAATTATGTTGAGAAATAATGGGATAATGTATGTATAAAAATAAACTGGTTTCAAGTTGTTATAATACTTAGTTATTTTTGTACAGCCATTTGTGACTTACTTATTGACTTCCCCTAATATTTATGAAGTAAAACTGTTCCTTCAAATTATAGAAGCGAAGTGGTCAAGCTGTTTGACTTGTGATCCGAAGGTTGTGGGTTCGATTCCGGGCCGTACCCTTCGGTTTACGAGTTAAATGTTTCAGAGACTCCTGTGGGTCGTCGCTAAAAGCTACGGAGTTCGTGCTTTGTGCGACGCTTTCCGCGCTGCGGGAAGAGACTGAGCCATATGGGATAAAACCCGCTGCGATGAAGTCGACCCTGTCGACTTTTAAGTGACTTTTTTTTTCTGTATATATTTATTAAAATGTTCCTTCACATTATAGATTTATTGAATCAAGCTTTTGTCCTTTCATATATTATATTAAGTAAAACTATTCCTTCACATTATATATTTATTAAGTGAAACTATTCCTTCACATTATATATTTATTAAGTAAAACTATTTCTTCACATTATATGTGAAGTAAAACTATTCCTTCACTATTCATAAGTAAAACTGTGGAATTAAGTGAAACGGTTCCTTCACAGTAAATAACGCATGAAGTAAAATTGTACATTATCATGATGATTTTATTAACTTATACATGCCTTTTGTTTTTTCACTTCACATGTGGTTTGAAAGACCTAAGACATAGACATACTTCTTCTCCTTCACAGGTCTTGCGCAACGAGCTAGATACTTACTGGCCTTATTACAACAAATCCGGCGATCGTACAGACTTGTGGTAAGAGCTGAAACTAATTAATCTCCTGTCAATTGAGTAATTCTTCTGTTCAGTCAGAGAGTGTGGCCAACAGTTCAGGATGTCTGTTTCATACATTGATACAGCTGGGTTTTTTTTGGGTTTTCATTAGTTGGAATTAACAACTCAAGCTGATACACTGGCACTGAGCCAGTGGAAACACCTTGATCCAGAAATCACTTTCAGCAGACGCTAGAAATGGTACTAATGTATTAATCATTATTTAAAAAATAGTTGTTAAATAATTAGAACTAGAAGTGTAGTTGCAGGTGACAGCATTATAGTCCTTGATGCTGTCAATGTCGACTATTTCTTGTATTAGTGTGCAAGTTCTGTAAATGTCAAACAATTTCTTATGCTATCATGTACAATTTGTAAATGTGTAAAGAGGATGAAGCATGTAGCTGAATGGGAAACACTTCCATTGATTAGACATCGCCTGGTGCTTATACTCTATCAGTGGTGTTCTTAATTCTTACTATTTATCAAAATCATCACCACCATTATCCTTCATTCTTTCTCCTCCTCCTCATTATTCATCATAATTATTGTGCTTATACTGTCTAGATGTTAATGAAATAAATTTTTGCAGGAGTTATTTGTGGCTGTGTGTACAGACTGAAATCAAATAATCACTTGTGTTGTATGGTGCATGATCAAATAAATGAATGCGTTGTGCAGCTGCTACAGCTTATTCAGGAGAGTGCATGTAAAGGCCATACACAGCTGTGAACTAATTCATGATACAAGTTTTGAATGGGTTTTAACAGAACTCTTCTTCAGACTTCCAAAATGTGCGTTGGCATAATTGAATTTCTCAGAGTTCTTTGTCTCATTCCAAGTAAAAAACTACTGTCATTGCGGATCATTTTCTTGGTCAGCAGTTTCCAAACTGGATGGTATCTCCCTCATGAGGGCAGTGGCAAGATTATGGAGGCTGGTGTGGTTTTGAACTTGCAGTAGAAACATAATACCAAGAGAGAGGTGTGTTACGAATGGAGGTGCTCAGGATGTGGTCTAAGAGTAAGAATAACGGCTTGTAAAAACATTTGGGAACCACTGTATCAGTGTTACAGATTTTAGTGTAACCACTGTATAGAAGTATATGTTAACATTTTATGTAACCACTATATGGAAATCGGTGTGACAGATTTTACTGTTGACATGATCTGTTTTGCTAGGTCACATGAATGGGAGAAACATGGCACCTGTGCATATGTGCTCCCAGAGATCCGGGGAGAGCTGAAGTACTTTAATGCAACCTTACAGCTGTACCACCATCTGAATATTTATGAGTAAGTGTTGTACTACATACTGCTCCTGAATGTTTGTTTGTCTGGAACTGGACTTGCATGTTTCTGTTTTGTGTGTGCCTATGTTTCCAACTCTTTGCATATTTATATTAGATATAAACTATTTGTAATTTTACTGTTTGGTTTTAACTGTTCTAGAAGGCTTCTTTTCTCCAGATAGTTCTGAAATGTTTCTCTTTACTATAAATTTTTTTATAGTTGTCTATACTGTTATTGTGTGGTTTTGTCTTTTCTAAAGTGTTTTTATATGTTTCTGTTTCTTTTACACTGTTCTCACATGTTTTCATTGCATTTTCTGTTTCTGAAGACTGCTTTGGAATGTTTCTGATTACTATAAACATTTTTGAAAAGTCTCTTTCTTCCGTAAAGTTTTCTCTAATGCTATAAGCCAGAATGGATGAAAATGATAGTGACTTTTAAAATAAATCAGGTTGTGGATTTACACTTATTTGTAAAATAAGTATGTGGCTGTCATTTGGGGCCAGTAAAGGCATGGAGCAAAGGTGCTGTCAGCTCACCTGAGAAAACTCTGGCCTTGCATATATGAATCACATTCCTGCAACATAGAGGCAATTTTGTCTTTCGAATGCTAAGGATAAATAGTATATTGTTTTAAAGTATTTTTTATTGTACATTTTGCAGCACCCTCAGTAGGGCTGGCATTGTTCCTACAGGGGATAAGCTTTACAATGTGAGTACATTAGTCAGTTATTTTTGTGTGCAGACTTCTGAGTATTGTAGGTTTTGTAACATCATAAAGTGGCTTACATTGCACCAGATCATTAGGCCTGGGGTCTTAGTGCATATGATTTTGGCAGACATTTATCTAGGACCTGTCATCCCTAGTCTTTGATGGTCCCTAGCCTGTCTATAAGGCAGCAGGTTTGTGTCTTAGTCTGGTCCCTGGCCTGTCTATAAGGCAGCAGGTTTGTGTCTTAGTCTGGTCCCTGGCCTGTCTATAAGGCAGCAGGTTTGTGTCTTAGTCTGGTCCCTAGCCTGTCTATAAGGCAGCAGGTTTGTGTCTTAGTCTGGTCCCTAGCCTGTCTATAAGGCAGCAGGTTTGTGTCTTAGTCTGGTCCCTAGCCTGTCTATAAGGCAGCAGGTTTGTGTCTTAGTCTGGTCCCTAGCCTGTCTATAAGGCAGCAGGTTTGTGTCTTAGTCTGGTCCCTAGCCTGTCTATAAGGCAGCAGGTTTGTGTCTTAGTCTGGTCCCTAGCCTGTCTATAAGGCAGCAGGTTTGTGTCTTAGTCTGGTCCCTAGCCTGTCTATAAGGCAGCAGGTTTGTGTCTTAGTCTGGTCCCTAGCCTGTCTATAAGGCAGCAGGTTTGTGTCTTAGTCTGGTCCCTAGCCTGTCTATAAGGCAGCAGGTTTGTGTCTTAGTCTGGTCCCTAGCCTGTCTATAAGGCAGCAGGTTTGTGTCTTAGTCTGGTCCCTAGCCTGTCTATAAGGCAGCAGGTTTGTGTCTTAGTCTGGTCCCTAGCCTGTCTATAAGGCAGCAGGTTTGTGTCTTAGTCTGGTCCCTAGCCTGTCTATAAGGCAGCAGGTTTGTGTCTTAGTCTGGTCCCTAGCCTGTCTATAAGGCAGCAGGTTTGTGTCTTAGTCTGGTCCCTAGCCTGTCTATAAGGCAGCAGGTTTGTGTCTTAGTCTGGTCCCTAGCCTGTCTATAAGGCAGCAGGTTTGTGTCTTAGTCTGGTCCCTAGCCTGTCTATAAGGCGGCTGGTTTGTGTCTTAGTCTGGTCCCTGCCCTTCTAGCTCTTTGACTTAGAGGACACTGCCAGAAACTACACTACTTCTAGTTTAGCTTTTGTGTGGTATGTGGACATGTCAGCTCCTCTACCATTCACGCATACAAGAGAGAAGAGTGTTTTATCTAATAGCAATTAAAAAATTGCTGATCATTGACAGCTCTGTGAAATCGGAGAACATATAATGGAGACTTCCAATGAATACCAGTATAGTAGCACTTAAGTATTTTGTGGAAGCTTGGACAATGAACAAGCAGTTAGAAAATCAACCAGAAGCCTTTCAAATGTGAATGTACAAAAGAACTGAACGTGTTTTGAGGATTCAAAAGCAAACATATACAGAGATCCTAGAGTAGCTGAGAATGAAAAGAGAGGTGTTGGAGGAAATAAAAAAGAGACAAATCAAATATTTTCATCACATTGAAAGACATGACACTCTTATAAAAATCATACTGGAGTGAAGGGCCGAAGAAAGGCAAGCTAGAGATAAGCAGCGAACAAAGTGAGAAAACATCAAGATATAGGCAACGAAACAAGTGAGAAGATAACATCACACGATGGACATGTAGCAAACAGTCTGTTGGAATTTACCACAAAGTGAAGAGATGGAGAGCATTGGAGGTCTATACTAGCAAACCTTCATTGTGGAGATGGCACTGAATTTATAAATTGAATGATTGGTTTGCTGAGTAATAGCCTCACATATTTGAACATGCAGGACATTGAGGAAAGGGAAACAAGATCTAGTATACCAGGTAAACTTATTCACGGCAAACATGTTCATTGAGGGATTGTATCAGCCATCATGGCTTTTGGGTCTGCAAAACACATGTAAAATACTACCACTGAAGCAGGTCAGCATGGCTGAATGGATAATGATATGTATTCTTAAACATCCGGTGTGCTGATGCCAAGGTAAGAGGTTCAACCCTACACCAGACAGTTGGACTAAAATATTGACCTGTCATCCTTGACTTTGGGACGTAAATTACAAGTACCTCTGAAATAGGAGTGGGCTCGCCTGATAGCAAGAGATACTGTTAACGGGAAAGCTAATCCACATGCAAAATTCAGTCCAACACTTCTGGAAGTAATGTGAATAGACTACGTTTGAGTTCAAAGTGAGCATGTGCGTGCAAAAAAAAAAAAAACTATCACTGAACAAACAACAAAAAGATGATGGTGGTGATAACGTATGAGCAAGTGTTACTGAAATGGAATAGGATTTCTAGCATGGTCTGGTTTGTTTGCTTGTAGAGATCTGCATGCTCCCATTTAAGAAGTACATGATCTTACGATAGAGAGCCATGCAGATGTTATGGTTGTCAACTGTGTACTACATGTTTCAAGAAAGCTGTTGTTGTTCAGTTTCTGACCATTGTTACTAGCACAGGCAGGGAGGATGTTGAAGTCATTTGTCCTTGAAAGAAAACAGTCCTCAGTGACGATGACTGTCAGTCTTCCTGTGTGGTAAATGTTTCTCATCATGTGACCACACCCTCCCTTCTCATCTCATCATGTGACCACATCCTCCCTACCTATCATATGCTTGCTTGCTTGCGTTCGCTGGCTGTGAACTCCAGCGTATGTCTGATGAAGACATCCTGCTGTCCAACATCAGTGTGATGTCATTCCAGACTGAGGTTTGCGTGAGTATCCGTTGTCCCATGTCTGGCTTATTGGTGTGCAGACTTGTGGTTCCTCTCCGTGCAGGCAGATACTCTCTTACTTCGGAAGAATCAGCGATCCTACTATGTTAGCCAGGACCCCGAAGGGACCTGTTGCCCAGGACGCATGACCAGGACGTGTTAGTAGGTCTTGGCCAGTATAGAACCTGGCTCTGGTGCCTTGGAAACACTGCTGCTTCCCTTCTCATCATGTGACCACACCCTCTCTTCTCATCACGTGACCACACCCTCACTTTTCATCATGTGACCACACCCTCTCTTCTCATCATGTGACCACACCCTCTCTTCTCATCATGTGACCACACCCTCTCTTCTCATCATGTGACCACACCCTCTCTTCTCATCATGTGACCACACCCTCTCTTCTCATCATGTGACCACACCCTATCTTTTCATCATGTGACCACACCCTCTCTTCTCATCATGTGACCACACCCTCTCTTCTCATCATGTGACCACACCCTATCTTCTCATCATGTGACTACCCTTCTTATTATGTGACCCCACCCTCCCATCTCATCATGTGACTACACATTGTTATTTTGTGGATAATCATCTCTTTGAATGGACCTCCTGCAGCATTTGAAGCTCAGACACCACAGTTGCAGTTCTCCACGATGGAAGGCGAAGATTGGATAGCACACTTACCTGGTGGTCATGTTTGAATCTCCATAGAGGTGGGATTTTAACCAAACTGACCTAGGTTACAGATGGACCCAGCTAAAACAGGTGCCAGGAAATGTCTGGGAAGTCATGCCATGGCTGGCATGATACTGACCACATGGCCTGCTGAGTGCCCAGTGGTCTGTACAGGACAGGGAGCTAACTTGTCTACATGCTTGCAGACTTCATTTCTAGGTCATGGTCACAATGGCCCTGCTTGTGTTGTTTAATCTGAACCCTGTCCTCAAGCATTAGCTAGAAGCTAGAGCTGAACATGTACATCTGCAATAAAATAAAACTGTGTTGTCCCAGTGATGGGAGGCTGTGATGTGTATTTGATCTGTGACATGCTTACTGGTGAACAGATTGTGTGCATGTCAAGGAGGATTCACAGCAGTATTGTATCTATTAGTTCTAAGCTTGTATAACAGATTCAAGTGAGAAACTTCTAGAACTGATTCATCATCATCAAGTACCCTGCAAGCTGGCGTAGGCATTCATGGCTCTCCACAGATCTCGGTCTTTGGTTTTCTGGATCAACTCTGCTGATGATATTCCTCCATGCCACCATCTCAATCCGTCCAGCATCATTTCTCTTGGTCTGCCTCTGCCTCTCTTCCCCTCGATCTTTCCAGTTGTCACGATATTCTCCAATGCCTCTCTTCTCATCACATGACCAAAGAAAGCTGTTTGTCTCTTTCTTATTGTTGTATATAGTGTTCTAGTTTCATTAGCCTCTTTCAGGCAATCGTCTGTTAGTTACTCTGACAGTCCAAGGAATTCGCAAGATTCGTCTTAAAAACCACATCTCTGTTGCTTCTAAGTTCTTCCTAATTTGTTCATTTACATTCCAAGATTCGCTGCCATACAGCAAATCTTGACTGATTCAGTCCAAACAACATGTAGGTTTGGACCTAACACCGTACACAATCAAATGAACCAGTATTATCATGTATATTTCTGTTCACTGAGCATTGAAATTGCAGAAGATACCACAAAATAAAACAAATAACATGATGATCCTAGTATGGCACCTGACAGAGTTGAGGGTTAGTGAATGGAGTGTCACAATTCCCTGACAGAGATGAGGGTTAGTGAATGGAGTGTCACAATTCCCTGACAGAGTTGAGGGTTAGTGAATGGAGTGTTCCAATTCCCTGACAGAGTTGAGGGTTAGTGAATGGAGTGTCACAATTCCCTGACAGAGTTGAGGGTTAGTGAATGGAGTGTTCCAATTCCCTGACAGAGTTGAGGGTTAGTGAATGGAGTGTCACAATTCCCTGATAGAGTTGAGGGTTAGTGAATGGAGTGCCACAATTCCCTGACAGAGTTAAGGGTTAGTGAATGGAGTGTTCCAATTCCCTGACAGAGTTGAGGGTTAGTGAATGGAGTGTCATAATTCCCTGACAGAGATGAGGGTTAGTGAATGGAGTATCACAATTCCCTGACAGAGTTGAGGGTTAGTGAATGGAGTGTCACAATTCCCTGACAGAGATGAGGGTTAGTGAATGGAATGTCACAATTCCCTGACAGAGTTGAGGGTTAGTGAATGGAGTGTTCCAATTCCCTGACAGAGTTGAGGGTTAGTGAATGGAGTGTCACAATTCCCTGACAGAGTTGAGGGTTAGTGAATGGAGTGCCACAATTCCCTGACAGAGTTAAGGGTTAGTGAATGGAGTGTTCCAATTCCCTGACAGAGTTGAGGGTTAGTGAATGGAGTGTCACAATTCCCTGACAGAGTTGAGGGTTAGTGAATGGAGTGCCACAATTCCCTGACAGAGTTGAGGGTTAGTGAATGGAGTGCAACAATTCCCTGACAGAGTTGAGGGTTAGTGAATGGAGTGCCACAATTCCCTGACAGAGTTGAGGGTTGGTGAATGGAGTGCCACAATTCCCTGACAGAGTTGAGGGTTAGTGAATGGAGTGCCACAATTCCCTGACAGAGTTGAGGGTTAGTGAATGGAGTGCCACAATTCCCTGACAGAGTTGAGGGTTAGTGAATGGAGTGCCACAATTCCCTGACAGAGTTGAGGGTTAGTAAATGGAGTGCCACAATTCCCTGACAGAGTTGAGGGTTAGTGAATGGAGTGTCACAATTCCCTGACAGAGTTGAGGGTTAGTGAATGGAGTGCCACAATTCCCTGACAGAGTTGAGGGTTAGTGAATGGAGTGTCGCAATTTCCTGACAGAGTTGAGGGTTAGTGAATGGAGTGTTCCAATTCCCTGACAGAGGTGAGGGTTAGTGAATGGAGTGCCACAATTCCCTGACAGAGATGAGGGTTAGTGAATGGAGTGTCACAATTCCCTGACAGAGTTGAGGGTTAGTGAATGGAGTGTCACAATTCCCTGACAGAGTTGAGGGTTAGTGAATGGAGTGTCACAATTCCCTGACAGAGTTGAGGGTTAGTGAATGGAGTGCCACAATTCCCTGACAGAGTTGAGGGTTAGTGAATGGAGTGTTCCAATTCCCTGGCAGAGTTGAGGGTTAGTGAATGGAGTGCCACAATTCCCTGACAGAGTTGAGGGTTAGTGAATGGAGTGCCACAATTCCCTGACAGAGTTGAGGGTTAGTGAATGGAGTGTTCCAATTCCCTGGCAGAGTTGAGGGTTAGTGAATGGAGTGCCACAATTCCCTGACAGAGTTGAGGGTTAGTGAATGGAGTGTCACAATTCCCTGACAGAGTTGAGGGTTAGTGAATGGAGTGTCATAATTCCCTGACAGAGTTGAGGGTTAGTGAATGGAGTGCCACAATTCCCTGACAGAGTTGAGGGTTAGTGAATGGAGTGCCACAATTCCCTGACAGAGATGAGGGTTAGTGAATGGAGTGCCACAATTCCCTGACAGAGATGAGGGTTAGTGAATGGAGTGCCACAAAATCATTCTTGTCTTGTATTTCATGAATGTCTGCTATGAGTAATAATTGTTCCAAGTGAAATCATTCTTGTCTTGTATTTCATGAATGTCTGCTATGTAATAATTGTTCCAAGTGAAATCATTCTTGTCTTGTATTTCATGAATGTCTGCTATGTAATAATTGTTCCAAGTGAAATCATTCTTGTCTTGTATTTCATGAATGTCTGCTATGAGTAATAATTGTTCCAAGTGAAATCATTCTTGTCTTGTATTTCATGAATGTCTGCTATGAGTAATAATTGTTCCAAGTGAAATCATTCTTGTCTTGTATTTCATGAATGTCTGCTATGTGTAATAATTGTTCCAAGTGAAATCATTCTTGTCTTGTATTTCATGAATGTCTGCTATGAGTAATAATTGTTCCAAGTGAAATCATTCTTGTCTTGTGTTTCGTGAATGTCTGCTATGTGTAATAATTGTTCCAAGTGAAATCATTCTTGTCTTGTGTTTCGTGAATGTCTGCTATGAATAATAATTGTTCCAAGTGAAATCATTCTTGTCTTGTGTTTCGTGAATGTCTGCTATGTAATAGTTGTTCCAAGTGAAATCATTCTTGTCTTGTGTTTCGTGAATGTCTGCTATGAATAATAATTGTTCCAAGTGAAATCATTCTTGTCTTGTGTTTTGGGAATGTCTGCTATGTAATAATTGTTCCAAGTGAAATCATTCTTGTTTTTGATGTCTGCTATGATATATTGTTCCAGTGATCATTATGTCTTGTAGTTTCATGAATGTCTGCTATGTAATAATTGTTCCAAGTGAAATAATTCTTGTCTTGTGTTTCGTGAATGTCTGCTATGTAATAATTGTTCCAAGTGAAATCATTCTTGTCTTGTGTTTCGTGAATGTCTGCTATGAATAATAATTGTTCCAAGTGAAATCATTCTTGTCTTGTATTTCATGAATGTCTGCTATGTAATAATTGTTCCAAGTGAAAACATTCTTGTCTTGTATTTCATGAATGTCTGCTATGAGTAATAATTGTTCCAAGTGAAATCATTCTTGTCTTGTGTTTCATGAATGTCTGCTATGTAATTCTTTGCACATTCTGTTCTCTAATAGTTGAGTGCTGTCTTTGCTGCTGTGTCCGGTGAATATAAGAAAATTCCCCAGATTGAGTGCTACTATAAGGTGGGTAATGATTATGGCTGTACATTGAGTGCTAATATGTGGTGAGTAATAGCCACAATTGGCTACCAAGAAATATCCAGGGAAATAAAGGCAGCTGATGTGATATTCTTCCGGTACAAATGGTGACGATGTGACGCGTTTATTCTTCGGGGAGATGCTGTTAAGTGTTTTCCTGTGAATTATGTGGTGTTATTTCGTATTTGTTTATTGAAAGTGTTCAAAAGAAGCCACGGAAGGCAGAGTGGGTGGATGAAATTTTGAGGGCATCCTGACAGATATTTGTTGGTTATGGTCTCAAGTTTCGCGACGGCAGGCAGAGGAGCTCTTTCTAGAGTCAATGGCTGCGGTCACCCAGCCAGTATGGTCACTGCCATAGAGGAACGCACCGGCAAACTACCTCTTTAAAAGTGCCTAGTACATTATGAATCGCCTAAAGAAATGGCGAGTCATGACCGCCCTCGCTTTCCGGCATGGCACATGATTGATTGATTGATTCATCACATGACACATCAAGTGGCAATTAGCTTAAAATATGGGGCTAGCACTATATACCCAGATGACATGGAGAAGGGTTCGGACACTGCATTGTTTAGCTACTTGAGATTTGAACCTGATTCCTATTTCATTAAAAGCTAAAAGAAATGTTTTTATGGAAAGAAAATGTTTTATCTCAAATATATGAACAATGAAGTTATGCATTTATTCCTAAGATGCTCAATGAACACGCTGATAATGTATGTAATACTTGCTAGCTTTACCGATGATTATGGACAGGCTCTAGGTGCTGCAGTCTAAGTCATTTCCGAGTGGCTGCGGATAAGGAACACCCCCTGCATGAAGCCCTGAACACAGTTAAGGGGATGGCTTAGGCAGAGGATACAATCAGAGAAGTGTGCCTGCTTGAGGACGTTGGGAGAGGAGGGTGTCAGGAATGGCTGAGGAAAAGCCAGACCAGTGCAGGGTCATACTCACATTGGACTAGGAGTACAGGAAGTGGCCAGCAGACTGCGCTGAATGGGAGGTGCAACAAATGATTCATGACAAATTGTGCCCAGGTGTTGTAAATCATGTTCACAGATGGCTCTGTGCTAAGAGGCAAAAGAAATGCCTGGGGTTCATAGTGAATGTTAATGGACCGCATTTAGTGCAGGAGAGCCTGGCATATGATACCACATCTAGTCTGAGAATGGAAATGAAGTCACTGTGGCGTTCCGCTGGCTGGAGAACAAACAGCACACACATGTTTTGATTGTAACGGACCCACAGAGTACACTCACTGAGGAAGTTGAAGACAGGCCCCCCCCCCCCACCCCACCCCCAGGACATACAGGTGTGGTAGGAAAATGAGCGGTAGACAAATTGGCTGGGTCTGCATTATTGGTGCATAGTGGTGTATTGGTGCATGATTGGGTGGTGTTTTGGTGCATGATTGGGTGGTGTATTGGTGCATGATTGGGTGGTGTATTGGTGCATGATTGGGTGGTGTATTGGTGCATGATTGGGTGGTGTATTGGTGCATGATTGGATGGGGTATTGGTGCATGATTGGGTGGTGTATTGGTGCATGATTGGGTGGTGTATTGGTGCATGATTGGGTGGTGTATTGATGCATGATTGGGTGGTGTATTGGTGCATGATTGGGTGGGGTATTGGTGCATAGTGCTGTATTGGTGCATGATTGGGTGGTGTATTGGTGCATGATTGGGTGGGGTATTGGTGCATGATTGGGTGGTGTATTGGTGCATTATTGGGTGGGGTATTGGTGCATTATTGGGTGGTGTATTGGTGCATGATTGGGTGGTGTATTGGTGCATGATTGGGTGGGGTATTGGTGCATGATTGGGTGGTGTATTGGTGCATTATTGGGTGGGGTATTGGTGCATGATTGGGTGGGGTATTCGTGCATGATTGGGTGGGGTATTGGTGCATGATTGGGTGGGGTATTGGTACATGATTGGGTGGGGTATTGGTGTATGATTGGGTGGGGTATTGGTACATGATTGGGTGGGGTATTGGTACATGATTGGGTGGGGTATTGGTGCATGATTGGGTGGGGTATTGGTGCATGATTGGGTGGGGTATTGGTGCATGATTGGGTGGGGTATAGGTGCATGATTGGGTGGTGTATTGGTGCATGATTGGGTGGTGTATTGGTGCATGATTGGGTGGGGTATTGGTGCATGATTGAGTGGGGTATTGGTGCATGATTGGGTGGGGTATTGGTGCATGATTGGGTGGGGTATTGGTGCATGATTGGGTGGGGTATTGGTGCATGATTGGGTGGTGTATAGGTGTATGATTGGGTGGGGTATTGGTGCATGATTGGGTGGGGTATTGGTGCATGATTGGGTGGGGTATTGGTGCATGATTGGGTGGTGTATTGGTGCATGATTGGGTGGTGTATTTGTGCATGATTGCGTGGGGTATTGGTGCATGATTGGGAGGGGTATTGGTGCGTGATTGGGTGGGGTATTGGTGCATGATTGGGTGGGGTATTGGTGCATGATTGGGTGGGGTATTGGTGCATGATTGGGTGGGGTATTGGTGCATGATTGGGTGGTGTATAGGTGCATGATTGGGTGGTGTATTGGTGCATGATTGGGTGGGGTATTGGTGCATGATTGGGTGGGGTATTGGTGCATGATTGGGTGGGGTATTGGTGCATGATTGGGTGGGGTATTGGTGCATGATTAGGGTGGTGTATTGGTGCATGATAAGGCAGATGTGGTCAGGACCATTTGGGATTATGTGTATATCTTGGAAGGACAGATAAATCATCACAGCCCTGAAAGAATGGAGGGACAGCAAGTGACCAGAGGATCTGACCGACAGTCGGTACTCTTGAGGAAAGGCCAGACAGTCATATAATCAGACTACAACTGGTATCATTAGTATTGGGACTCTTTGCTGGCTGTTGAAGATAAGGATGTAGAATATCTAGGAACCTCTCAAGTGCTCTGATGTCAGTTCTTGACTCAACTCAACATCACTCTTAAATTGTTCATTTAAATATGAAAAAGATGATATTGCTTGATTGGTCAGTTATCACTTGTCCCTTGACTCACCTCAACATCACTCTTAAATTGTTCATTTAAATATGAGAATGATGATATTGCTTGATTGGTCAGTGAATCCTCTGGCAGACTGAATGTTTACTTTCAAGTCTGATGCATTCAGGTCATCAGAGCCTGGAGAAGGCTGGCTTCTGTCAGGCTGGCATTGGTGTAGCAACAGTTATAATTGTTAAGCTATGACCGTGAGTATGAGTTTGTAAACTAGCCTAACAGGAATAGACTAATGCCAGGTATTTGTCTCATTGACCTCTGTAGGATGGTAAACACTACTTGGACCAAGTCTGGCTGTGCTATGACAAGGCATTACGTCTGCAGGACTGCCCAGAACCCAGCCATCATGTCTACAGACGTTTGAGAAGGCTGGCTCAGAATGTGCAGAAGCCACAGTTGAGTCTCCACTTTGAAAGTGAGCAGCCTTTACCAGAAGCCCGTGTCCAGAAACACAAATCACACAGCTATTTCGTTGACTGTCCTAAGAATGGCTTGGTCTTTTACGTTCCGGTTTCTCAGCAACAGTCTCTGTGAAGAGACCAGATGTCTGCGTACAGTCTCTGTGAAGAGACCAGATGTCTGCGTACAAGTTATGGAAGTTTATGTTTATATTACAGATTATAGACGAAGCATAAATATTATTTGTAGTGTTAACAGATGGATGTTACAGTAAATATGAAAGATAGTTGTTGAAGAAAGATATGGCAGATTAAAATGTAACAACTAGGATAGGCTGAGGTTCTGTGGGGGAAACACATTCGACATACAATACCACTCAGACAACGTATATAAACGTGATGTTGCAGCATTAAGGGGTATGCTACGATGATCTTCTTACCGTGTGTGCATAGGAGAATTCAGTCACAAGGAGGTACATTTTAGTGGCTTCTGAGGGAAGTTCCTATCACCTATCAAATACATTCACCACCCTCCCCCACCCAGTTTCCCTCCCTTTCTCCCTCTCATTAAGTCTCCACTATGCTAGTGAGAAGCCTTTATAAAAAGCCCCTGTCCAGATTGATAAATAATACAACTATTTTATTGACTGTCCTTAGAATGGCTTGCTCTATATTACATTCCCAAACCTCAGCATTAGTATGGTAATGTGCATTGTTTATGTACATCAACATTAATTTGACAATATTTTTTACTATATGAATGTAACATGCACAATAGATAATTGATGTCCAAAAGATGAGTAATTGGAAGGGCTGATGTAAGACGGGCCTAGCGATGCCCAATTTATGACCCTTCAAAAATAAATTTGTTTGTTCCTTCTTTCAAGCGTTGGTTCTCTCTCTTTTTTTCTCTATCACACACATATGAGCGCACGTGTGACCGCACACACACATGCACATGCTCACACACAATGAATGAATGAATAAACCGCAACATTGTTCAGTTTGTGATGAAACAGCTGAAGGTATGCCATCTCTATTTCCAAACAAGCTGCCCTTATCATGAAAAGGCAGTTCACTTTCAGAGGAGACGGTCATCTGAGCAAAACCCCAGCAACCTACATGTGCATTATCACATTTGGCCAGTCGTCGTAGTGCCAGTAGATAATCTTTCGTCATTTTCTTAAATGTACACAGCACAGCACAGCAGACGTGGGCACACAAAAAATGCACTTCGAAATAAATCTGCAGCTCACAGTGTCAGCACTTAAGCACTGAACCTCAGTAGCTGGATGACAAAACCTGGTCCTGCAAGTCCAAACGTGGGGAAAATGTGCTAGCAAAACTGTGCCCAGAGACAAACAACCCTGCAGGTATGACCAGCCCTGCGAGACAAACAACCCTGCAGGTATGACCAGCCCTGCCTGCCTAATCCCCATGATGGCCAGGTAGTCCAATCTGCAGGATATTAACTGACACTGTGTTATATTGTTTATAGCAGTGGTTCTCAACCAGTGGGGAATTCCCTCCTAGGGGGGAATTTTAGGGTTTCCAGGGGAGGGGGGGGGGGGGGAAATTAAGATTACTTCAAGGTCGTGTTAATATAAGAACCGATTACTTGGTATTGTTTTCCCTCCATACTTTACTGTTCTGTACTTTCTCGCCCTTCTGAAATTTGTTTTATAACGTAAGAGTAGACCCGCTGCAAATCAAGTTTTATGTAGACGACTAGACTTGTTCTAGTATGTGTTATTAAATTTAGCTTCCATTTTTACATATACAAGTGTAGGGACGGGATGGGGCGGGGGGATTTATAGATAAGAAATACAAAAGTGAGTGGGAGAATTATATTCTGAACATATGGTGAAAGGGTGGCATGGGCCAAAAAAATGGTTGAGAACCACTGGTATATAGTATAGTAAAAGCAGCTATTGTTTGTTGACTGTTAGTCTGAAGTATTATATTCCTATTGATCTGTATGGAAATGATTCTGATCTGGTCATCATAACTCAGTGTTTACTATTGCTTGTTTACTTTTGTAAACTTGTGAAGCCAGCAGCCGTTTGTAAGCATTTTTTTCACATGTGGTGAGTTTCCTCTCTTGCTGTCTAGACAGCTTCCATGTTTGGAACTGGTAAGAGAGTGTTGGCATAAATATAAAAGTACTCAGGCATAGAGAGTCAGCTTTATTGCACCAGGTTTGATCCCATCTGGCTCAGTCTTTCTCCACAGATCGGCCGTCTGCTTGCTTGCCGAAAGCATCATGCAAAACACAAACTCCGTAGTTCCAGCGATGACCCCGAGGGGTCTCTGGAGAAATTGCACTCATGGTCAGAACGACGCAGTCCGAGGAATGGACCCATGACCTTCAGAGCATGAGGCAGATGGCTTAACTACTACACCATGAAAACCCCCAGATGTTTGTATAAACAAGCAGTTTATCACTTGTCTCGTATTGATGTGTGGGGGATTGAGTCACAGTGCCAGTTTGTATAAACATGCAGTTTATCACTTGTCCCATATTGATGACTTGAGTCAGGGTGCCAATTTGTATAAACATGCAGTTTATCACTTGTCCCATATTGATGACTTGAGTCAGGGTGCCAATTTGTATAAACATGCAGTTTATCACTTGTCCCATATTGATGTGTGGGAGATTGAGTCAGCGTGCCAGTTTGTATAAACATGCAGTTTGTCACTTGTCCCGTATTGATGGCGTGAGTCAGGTTGCCAGTTTGTATAAACATGCAGTGTATCACTTGTCCCATATTGATGGTTTGAGTCAGGGTGCCAGTTTGCATAAACATGCAGTTTGTCACTTGTCCCGTATTGATTTGTGGGGGAGTGAGTCAGGGTGCCAGTTTGTATAAACATGCTCTTTATCACCTGTCCCTTATTGATGTGTGGGGGAATTTGAGTCAGGGTGCCATGTTGTATAAACATGCAGTTTATCACTTGTCCCGTATTGATGTGTGGGGGCTTGATACAGGGTGCCAGTTTGCCACTGCGTTTTATCTTGTCACTTGTTTTTATTTCTGTCAACTCTTTCAGTTTTTGTGAAAAATGTTTTCTGGATACTTGAATTCTAGAGCCAGTTGTACTTTGATGCTTTATATTGTATGTATGTACAGCCATCTTGATGATCTACATATCTTGTGCTGTTGATCTTAGATATATTGATCTTCTTGTCATATTTTTCAAACAATATAGATAACACATTTATACTTTAGATGCTTGCTTGCTTGTGTTCGTTGGCTTGAGCTCCAACGCAAAGTCCTGTATGTCGGATGAAGGCATCCTGTTGTCCAACATCAGTGTGATGTCATACAGGACCTGAGGTTTGCGTGAGTATCCGTTGTCCCATGTCTGGCTTATTGGTGTGCAGACTGGTGGTTCCTCGCCATACAGGCAGACACTCTCCGACTTCGGAGGAATCGGCGATCCTATTGACTTCAGCCAGGACCCCGAAGGGACCTGTTGCCCAGGACGCTCGGCGAGGACGCGTCAATAGGTCTTGGCCAGTATATAACCCGGCCCTGGTGCCTTGGAAACACCTCTGCGTCCCATACTTTAGATAATATATTTATACTAAATTTATACTGTAGGTAATACAGTTATTCTATAGATAATCCATTTATACCATAGGTAATACAATTGTCTCAGAACAGTCATAACATCTGATGGGAGATACCTTGAAGAGATTAGAACAAGAATTGCCATTGCGAAGGTAGCCTTTTGCAAGATGAAAAATACTCGACGTTCGGGGTTAGCCAGAGAAGACTCTGCTCGGTAGGAACTTCTCATATGGAACCACAGGGCGCTGGTCCAACTCTGGGGAGTTCACGCTGCTGGTTACTTGGAGTTCTTGCTGTGTTGTTCCTCCGTCTCTTGCCAGGCCTAAGATCTAGTCACCAGCACACTTGAAGGTAGGTTCTGTAACAATATGACCTAGTGAGAACGACATGTAACAGCACCTAGTGCACAACCAAGAACATGGTACTAAGCCTTCAGAAACATAACATGATATATACATATACATGTTCTGCAATCTTCCTCATCTGCAATGATGTGGGCTGTAGTGAACCGGGGGCTGTCATCTGTCAGACAGCTCCTGGAACCGTTTCATCAAGTAGATCTAGGATGCCGCTTGGACAGGTCCAGATCAGTCGCATGTAGCTTCAGGAAATCACCTATAAAACTCACTATTTCTCACCCCTTTCATTCACCACATTAAAGGTTAAGTATTTATGTCAGGCTTCGTAACACCCTTATAGGGATATGCGGCTTCTCGGACTGAACCCTCTTCCTGTTCCTGTAGACATCTGTTTCACTCTGGGCTCTCAATGCCAGATAGCCGAGAAACCATATTTAGGTATTCGCCTCATCCCTCCTTAATGTAGGAGAGGTGTATCTCTGCTCCTGTCCTTTCCCCCTCTGGGTTTAAAGGCTACGGGTAGCATAAATACATGGTTCGTCCTCCATGTAACAGGTGAAATCCCAACCCATTCTATCACACCTTCCTGCTGGCAGTGATTGTCTAGAATGGTGTAGCTGTTTGCTGGAACAGCATTATCAAGTCTCGAAGGTTAGGTGCCCCCTCGGTTCTACATCTGTCGCTGCTCCCCCCCCCCCCCCCTCATGAAGAAAGAATATCTCTCTAATGTTCCTCCTCAAGGACTAAATAGGTAAAGGGAAGTTGGGAGGAAAGTAGAAACAGAAAATCCAGTTGCCGCCCGAAATTGTTCACCTCGGTCGACCTTGGGACTATATTCTACGCTTCTGTCGACGCTAGCATTCGCCGTCTTTCGATCTCCCCTGTCGATTGATATATTACACGATAGGGTTTGGGTGTTGCGCTGCACTGCCCCAACACTCTGTTGATGCCTAGCGGCACCCGCCGGATGTAACCTCGTCACGCCGCTCGGCCACACCGGGCTCTCCGACTATTACTTTCGTGAAGCTAGGTCATGCATAGACTTTTTAAAGGGCCTGAGGCTATGGACCTTTTTTATTCCCTTCTTAAGTGGCTATCATATGGCCGCCGGCGCATAGGATGCACATTGAGGATGGGTTTTAAACGCCTTCATTTCCACACCCCAATTTCGGCTATCTCCCACTTAATAAGGCCTCTTTTAATATGCATGACCTAACTTTGCACGCCGCCTGCTAATGACTTCGCTGTTCGCCACGACCCGCAATCACTTCGACACCAATAGAAAGGAATGGTGAACCTAATTACCTTCATCTTCAACGATATCTTGTAACTTGCTTTAGAGGCCTTGCTTTGTCAGGCCTCTTTGACGACCATTCAGACATCTCTGGGAGCTCATCACAAACGACGCCCGTCGAACAACACAGCAACTTTGCAACTGGCGACTGTCGCCAGTCGACCATGATTCACTTTGCCAGTCGGAGAATTTCACTTACCCCAGGTAGCTTAGTTTCTCGGACTACGCATGCGGTAATTACCTGCAACGCAGTATCCTGAAGCGATCTCTGGCTGGGCTATGGCAACCCCCCCCCCCCCCCCCAGAATAAATCGTCGAGAACATGATAGAACCGTTCAGCGACGGGGAATACCCGTCGTGTTACGTCCGGCTCGAAATAGCTCGGTGATCTCCCGTGTCGAAACAGACCGCGAGGCGAAACTCCGGTCCGTTTTGCGACACTTCTGCAGATCACTAATAACTGCTATCCACCCCTTAACAACGAATTTCAATACCCACTACAACCAGTATATCCAGCCATCTTTACCTTTTTAAGGTTTGCAGTTGTAACCTGTCTGGCATCAGAAGCAGATAGTCGACATACTTTGGACACGTCATGAGAAAGGGAAAGCTGGAGTATGTTGTCACAACGGGAAAGTTGGAGGCAGGGGAAGACTTCGAGAGAAGTTGCTAGACAATTTCACATCGTGGCATAGCGGAACATCGTATCAGAGATGATTGGCGGCAAAAAAAAAAAAAAAGGCAGAAAGCTGTGGACAGGCATGATCACCAACGCCACACAGCACGAACTGTAGAAAAAAAAAGAAAGAAATACATTCATTATCGTTATAATTAGTATAATCTGTGGCATTACTACCACACACACACACACAGCCCCTCCCCCTCCTTTCCAAGACACAAACGTGCCAAATATCTCCCAGCGACACATATGCCAAGTACCTCTTCCCTACCGACAAGCCGTTCTCTTCTGCCTAATTGCCATTGCTGCACTTTACGTTCAAAACATGTACGCAAATCAAATAAATCGATTTGATGCTCTGCTCCGAGATGGAAAACATTCTGTCTTATCAAGAATACATCTTGTTCAGTTAACGAGACATCGAAGATTAGAAACCGCAAAGCAGGATGCCAGTGGCTCTGCTTGAATCCAGTGACATGTGACTCTCTCGTCATTGCGTAACGCGCCACTCAAGAATGGCTGCAGGACGCCGGCTTTTCTAATCATTGCACGCATCATTGGGTAGTCGGGGCCTGCTGTCTGTGACACCCCGCGCTAGTTCCAGTAAGCCAGCTTTGTGGTCTAGAATCTTTCAACAGAAGTTTTGCTTACTAGTTCTACATGCGAGATCCATCGGATGTGAGTAAATTACTTAATAACTACCTACCTACCTACCTACCTACCTACCTACTCAAAAGCCTATCTATCTATCTATCTATCTATCTATCTATCTATCTATCTATCTATCTATCTATCTATCTATCTATCTATCTATCTATCTACCTGCCTGTCTGTCTGTCTGTCTAACTGTCTGCCAACATGCCTGTCTATCTGCCTGGATGCCTGTCTATCTGTCTTTTTGAGTATAAGGTTCTGGCCACATATCTTATAAGGCAATCGCTGTCTGTCTGTCTAACTGCCTGCAAGCATGCCTGTCTGTCTGTTTGTCTGTCTATCTGTCTTTTGAGTATAATGTTCTGGCCACATATCTTATAAGGCAATCGCTGTCTGTCTGTCTAACTGCCTGCCAGCATGCCTGTCTGTCTGTTTGTCTGTCTGTCTATCTGTCTTTTGAGTATAAGGTTCTGGCCACATATCTTATAAGGCAATCGGCACTCGCTGTCTGTCTGTCTATCTGCCTGCCTGCATGCTTATCTGTCTATATATATGTCTGTCTGTTTGTCTGTCTGTCTATCTGCCTGGATGCCTGTCTATCTGCCTGCCTGCATTTCTGTCTGTCTATCTGCCTACATGCCTGTCTGTCTATCTGTCTTTTGGGTATAATGTTCTGGCCACATATCTTATAAGGCAATCGACACTCGCTGTCTATCTGTCTATCTGCCTGCCTGCCTGCCTGCCTGCCTGCCTGCCTGTCTGTCTGTCTGTCTGTCTGCATGTCTGTCTAGCTGTCTTTTGGGTAAACGGTTCTGGCCACATATCTTATAAGACAATTGACACTCGCTGGTTGCTGGGGTCAATATAATTCCCGCAGCCCTTACTTCACAGGATATGTCCGGGTACATTGTTTTCGGCCGGATGGACCTTGGATCCCACATAAATTAAACAAACAATAACTATCTAGATCAGTGGTTCTCAACGTTTCTTGGCCCGTTAACTCCTTCACCATATGTTCAGAAGGTCACATCACCCCCTCTCTTTTTGTATTTCCTCCCTATAAATCCCCCCCCCCCCCCCCCCCCCACATGCCTCTACACAGTATACGTAATAATGGAAGCTAAATTTAACAACACATACTAGAACAAATCTAGACGTCTACATAAAACGTGATTTGCGGGTCTACTTACATTTTTTTTTTTTTTTTGCATATCCTTTACAGGACATTGCTGTCAACACCAGCATCTTTCAGCTGTATGTTGATTTCTTGGCAAGATTACGCTCAGTAATTTGCCATTGCTTTCTGAGCGGCCGGCTCACATACCCCGTAAGTTATCGATGCGATTCGAACCACCGCTGATTCTTACCGTCATCACGTTAACCCACGAGAGTATACGAGATTACGGAGAAAAGTCATAACCTCTAAGCCACGAAGCCGGCCTACTTACATTATGAAATGAATTTCAGAAGGGCGAGAAAAACAGAACTGTAAAGCATGGAGGAAAAAAACAATAGCAAGCAATAGATTTTTGTACTAATGCGATCTTGAAATAATCTTAATGCTCCCCTGGAAACCCTAAAACTTCCCCCCTGGAGGGGGTGGGGGTGGGGTGGGGGAGGAATTCCCCACCTGTTGAGAACCACTGATCTAGATGGATATTTGAACTCATGCCCACCGCTAGCTAGATCAGACATCGTTTAGACAGAATGAATATTTTTCAAAAGTATGACAAGGATGGTGTACCTTCCCCGTTGATTCTGGGGTGGTCTTTGTGACATCTTGCCTTTTTGGATAAGAGGAAAAAAACACACACGCACGAACGCATGCGCGCGCGCACACACACACACACACACACGCGCGCACACATACTCACTCTCACGCATTCACTCACTCACACACACTCCAGTCATTAAAACACGCTCTCCGCGGGCCGTAGGTGACCCATTATGAACTCAAGAACAGCCGGCGACAGCTCCAATTGTCGAATGTTTGGACGCTGTTATCTTTAGTGTTTTTTTTTTTTGTGTGTTATCATTATTGTAACAACACATACAATTCGTCATATTACATAACATTGCAAATTGCTTCAACAAATTACAGCCCACCAGACAACAAAATTTCAGGTTGACCTTAATTAATCACAGCTAAAACATATCGATCTAAAAGCAATGATTGTTTTCTCACCATCAACAGCATTTTTATATACAGTTTGGTGTTAATTTGTTTAGATATTTGCTTCTATATTTGGGCGTTTGTTACATTTATTGTTTTTATACATGCTTCTATCTATCAAACTACTCAACTGCAAATGACAGTTGGAACAAGCCAGACACTCGAGGCTGATATTGAATTGCATTGTGTCCAAAAAGCGCTGCCAGGCATAAAAGCGCCGCCAGGCGTTACAGTTAATTGCATATTCTTTATAGGACGTTGCAACCAACCTCATCATTTATTGTCTGTTTGTGATTTACTGGGCAACTTTACGGTCAGTAGTGTGTCATTGTTTTCTGAACGGCCGAACCCTCAAACCATCGATGTCAACACGCAGTGATCTTCCTGCATTTTTTTTTAAAAAGTTGCATGTCCTTCACAGGACGTAACAGCCAACCTCAGCATTTTCGCTGTTCGTGATTTCTGGGCAAATTTTACGTTCAGTAGTTTGCCATTGTTTTCTGAACGACCGGCTCCTATAACTTTTTCGAAAAAAATAAACAACCCCAGCACTGCTGTGTTTCGAACCCGGATGTACGGCCTCACAAACCGCGTTCGCAAGCCCTTAGCCACTGAGACCGGTATTAGGGCTCCATTCATTCCTCCATTAGGCCTTGTAATATACTGGAAGGCCCCGGTTAACGTCGGGGATACTTTCTTGGAAAATGCGACGTTAAGTGAAACGACGTATAGTGAAACACTATTTCCCATAGAAGTAAATGAAATACAGTGTATTGTGTACTACAGTAATGTTTATTTTGATGATTGTTGATATTTATTGGCTAAATAGAGGTGGATTGAAGGGCGAGTTGTAGATTTATTGGGACGTAGAGGCATTAAATTCTGCCTCTTCATCTGAGGATCCAGCTGTAACCTCTTCCTGCCTCTTTTCCTGGCTCTTCTTTGCTTGAACAAAAAATGTGACCAATGTCTGCTGCACAACAGCAGTTGCAGTCAATATCAGCATCTTTCAGCTGCTGTTGGTGTACTAGGCAAGATGACTCTCAGTAGTGTAGTTTGCCATTGCTTTCTGAGCGACCAGCTCACATACCTCTAAGTTACCAACGCGGCGAGGACCGCTACCGATTCTCGCGCAGGTTACGTTACTCACGAGAATATACGGGATTACGGAGAAAGACGTTAACCGCTAGGCGAGGGAGACCTAGATCTTCATAAAGAGACTTTGCTTTCTCTTGGATAACCATCTTGCGCACAAGCATATTTCGTTGGTTCTGGTCTTCAATCCAGACGGCCAATAGTGCTTCCATGTTCGCCATAAGACTTTGATGACATTTTAAAAAATGGTTTGGCATTGATTAAATCTGGACAGCTGAATTGGACCTGAAAAATACTTTCCAACGGTACCTCATTCAGGTCTGTATGTTGATTCTAAGCCGAGATATCCAGAGTTGTGTGTCAAATTATGTTATAATATGGAACATATAGAGAAATACTGATCTGGCTGATATTTACTTACTGCCCAGAAACTCTTATTAAGAGTACTTCTGGTATGAGTGATCTTGGAAGCACTCAAAGGGGTTACGTTTTCAGCACCCTCTTTGATTTTGTCAGCACCTGCATGAATTGTCCCGGCCTCACAACGACGTTATGACGAAAAGTAGCGATGTAAAGTGAAGTTAGTCCCCTCTGTGACAACGACGTTATAGCGAAACGACGTATACCGAGGCGACGCATAGCGGGGCCTTCCAGTAAATTAAACTAGTCAATGAAAATCATCATGTTTAAATACATTTGCTGTATAATACATATGTATAATAATAATAATAATAATAATAATAATAATAAAAATAATTAATGTATATATTTTTCATAATGAATACATTAAATTGTGCCAGGTAATTTTTTGTAGTTGGTTGTATTGTTATGAATAAATGTAATATTGTAGTTAAATGTGTTGTTGGATCAAAATTATGCGGCCCCAGTCACATCTTGGAAGCTGATAGATGCTTTATTCGTGCAAACCCTGCATTACGGACAGTTCTAGAAACACACAGACCTACGATCACATCATGTCAAAAGCTTACCTGGTTTGGGCAGTTCTAGAAACACACAGACGTACGATCACATCATGTCAAAAGCTTACCTGGTTTGGGCAGTTCTAGAAACACACAGACGTACGATCACATCATGTCAAAAGCTTACCTGGTTTGGACAGTTCTAGAAACACACAGACCTACGATCACATCATGTCAAAAGCTTACCTGGTTTGGGCAGTTCTAGAAACACACAGACGTACGATCACATCATGTCAAAAGCTTACCTGGTTTGGGCAGTTCTAGAAACACACAGACGTACGATCACATCATGTCAAAAGCTTACCTGGTTTGGACAGTTCTAGAAACACACAGACCTACGATCACATCATGTCAAAAGCTTACCTGGTTTGGGCAGTTCTAGAAACACACAGACGTACGATCACATCATGTCAAAAGCTTACCTGGTTTGGGCAGTTCTAGAAACACACAGACCTACGATCACATCATGTCGAAAGCTTACCTGGTTTGGACAGTTCTAGAAACACACAGACGTACGATCACATCATGTCAAAAGCTTACCTGGTTTGGGCAGTTCTAGAAACACACAGACCTACGATCACATCATGTCAAAAGCTTACCTGGTTTGGGCAGTTCTAGAAACACACAGACGTACGATCACATCATGTCAAAAGCTTACCTGGTTTGGGCAGTTCTAGAAACACACAGACGTACGATCACATCATGTCAAAAGCTTACCTGGTTTGGGCAGGTCAGATGACATGATGCACTCTCAACGGTAGTCTCCAGTGAACAGCTAAGGGCAAACAGAGAAAAGGGAGGCAAAGAAAATCATGGACTGATGACATAAAAGAGTGGACAGAATGTTTCATTTCCACACATGTGTGTTTTGCTGAGGAGATAAAGAGGTGTAGGACTGGTTCCCGACGCTTCCACCATGACACTTCCACGACATAATCCAGGGATACGGGCTGAAAAGGTGAAGATGCTGGTGGCATGTCAACACCCATTTGTTTCTTCAATGAAGTGAAGGTATCATTCTAAACGCAGTGAACGTGAGTACTGCATGCCTATAGTGTCAAGTCGTTCTCTTGTCTAAAGCATCCTCTGGTATCTGCTCGATAACATTAGTTAGTTAGTCGACAGATCATCCTCATTGCTTATCGAACCATTCAGTCCATAAGTGCTCGGATCCCCTCAGTAAATCCTGCAGTGTGTAGCGGCTCACAACACCAGTTCTGTGTTGATTTATTATCTCCTTTGGCTTCCCGTGAAGTGCTCCATAACAATGTCTTCTTCTTCTTCTGCGTTCATCCGGAGTTTTTTGTGTGGACGTGATTGCGTTGTGCCTGTTTACAGCAGAGCTGTGTTCTTGCGCCGTTAGGCCGACACATCCGACTTCTGCGGGCATTTGTTGACATGGCTAACCTTCCCGGAAACACTGTCCTATTTGAAAGAAGTACATGCGAAATACATGGACGAATCGCTACCTGTTCTTTCCTTATGTGAACATTCACAATTGTGTCAATATATCTACTAAACCCCACCTTTTCTTCCCTTATATGAACATAAACAAATGTGTCAATATACCGACTAAACCCTACCTTTTCTTCTCTTATCTATATCTATAAAACACAATGTATGTATGTATGTATGTATGTATGTATGTATGTATGTATGTATGTATGTATGTATGTATGTATGTATGTTAGTCCGTTCTTTATGCGTTCGCGAACGGTCCATCCGATTGAGATGAAATTTTCTACATGTTTTCTTTTCATTCCCGTGCAACCAACTGTCATAGTTCTTTAGTGTACAATCAGCTATTTACTTACTAAAATTTAATATTTAAAGTTACATTATCATTTCTATATAGCGAGGGGACTTAACATAAGAAAAGTTATTTCAAGGGGCATAACTTTTAATAACATTGCTATTATTTTATATATAGATTGTTGCATTGTTTTCAAAGATTTATAAACTCTTTGTCTACAGTTATTTACAGGCATATGAGTTATAATAAATAATGATATAATCTTTAAGCCATTTTCATAGTTTTCATAAAAATAATGCATCTATTTAAATAGTGAAAATTTTCTAACCCATCTTTTTATTTTTCTTCAACAGCACATTAATTTTTTTTAACATTCTCATATGTATGGCGCGTTACACCCACATTGGGTATTTATGATGCCCATGTTAAAAGTTACTTTTCATGCATTTTAATGCTTATTGTTCTTTTGTTGTCAAAGAATTGCTTCATAAGAGATGTTGAATGAAAGAATGTATGAGAGGAAATAGAGAAGAAGGGCAGAATGTAGGACGGGCCTGCGAAAGATTTTCGTTCGTTAAAAAACATAAAAAGTAATTTTTTGTGAGAGAAAGTTAGTTGCATATCGTTTGCAGTACTCTGCAGTCAACCCACCGCCCACCATTTATTGGCTGTTCGTGATATCTTGGTAAGTTTACTTTAGATAGATCTCTTCCAATCATATTTTCTACTATCAATCTATCTATTCTTCTATTCTATCTATATTTTTAACGGGAACGGGCCGAACATAGACAGACAGACAGACAGACAGAGAGACAGACAGACAGACAGACAGACAGACAGACAGACAGACAGACAGACATATCGGGAACGGGAGCTTATATGACTACTTATATGAATTAAATAAATGAGATGCTCACCACCAGGGACTGGGTGAAGCCGGGCCGGGTAAGACAGACAGACAGACAGATAGACAGACAGACAGACAGACAGACAGACAGACAGACAGACAGATAGATAGACAGATCCCCGCCAGGGCCTGGGCGAAGCCGGGCCGGGTCAGCTAGTATGATTATAAACAAATGTGTCAATAAATCGACTAAACTCCACCTTTTCTTCCCTTATATGAACATAAACAAATGTGTAATAAATAAACTCCACCTTTTCTTCCCTTATATGAACATAAACAAATGTGTCAATATATCGACTAAACTCCACCATTTCTTCCCTTATATGAACATAAACAAATGTGTAATAAATAAACTCTACCTTTTCTTCCCTTATATGAACATAAACAAATGTGTCAATATATCGACTAAACTCCACCTTTTCTTCCCTTATATGAACATAAACAAATGTGTAATAAATAAACTCCACCTTTTCTTCCCTTATATGAACATAAACAAATGTGTCAATATATCGACTAAACTCCACCATTTCTTTCCTTATATGAACATAAACAAATGTGCTAAACTCCACCTTTTCCTCCCTTGTATAAACATAAATGTGTCAACAAGCCATCCACATCGGTGTGGATTTAAATGTATAAAATTGATCTGGGCGCCAATGTCAACCCAGCCTAAAGTTGGTACTATGATACGTCTTGGGAAGTAAAGGCGGCCTATGGACAGCGATCACGTCACCCACCCAGCGCAGATGCGTCTATCAACATACGGGTCTGACACCATACGTCGAATGCGCCTTACAGCATGTAAACGGGTCGTTTACTGACTCACATACAGTAGGCTATAGATGTATTTTATTTTCTTTGTTGCGTATCCCTTACAGGACGTTGCAGTCAACACCAGCATTTTCAGCTGCTGTTGATGTACTAGGCATATGTTACGTTCAGTAGTTTGCCATTGCTTTCTGAACGACCGGCCCCTATACCTTTTTCGAAAAAACCAGCACCGCTGCGTTTCGAACCCGGGTACACGGGCTCACAAACCACGTTCGCAAGCCCTTAGCCACAGCTGTATTCCATCTTAGCGTGACAGTCGGCAGTCCAACTTGCCAGCCTCCCATGGCTGACTGGCGTTTATGTAGTCCTCCACAGATTGTCCAGATGATTCTCTCGATACATGCACTTTGCGGATCGAATGACTAGTGTCAGCCCATCGTGGTTGAATGGCAGGGATGAATTGAGGCTAGGGGGCATGTTTCCTTGACACGCAGCTAAGCCGTGGATCAATCGACTTGGCGCGGCTCATCTTGTTTCAGGCTGTTGTGAATGTTACACATGTAATCGGCGCCTCGTTAAGAATGAGTTAAATGTACTGTCCGGAATAGAGTGCGTGGGAACAATACTTTGTGGAACAAACAGAGTTAAACTAGTACTTTGTAGGATTGAAGGAAATGGAATAATATTGTCTGGGGCTCCAAGAATTGGAACAATACTGTCGTGGACTGAAGGAATTGGAATAATGCTGTCTGTGACTGAACGATTTGGAAAAATACTGCCTGTGACTGAAATATTTGGAATAATACTGTCTGGGATTGAAAGGTATGGAATAATACTGTCTGGGATTGAAAGGTTTGGAATAATACTGTCTGGGATTGAAAGGTATGGAATAATACTGTCTGTGACTGAAAGATTTAGAATAATACTGTCTGGGATTGAAAGGTATGGAATAATACTGTCTGGGATTGAAAGGTTTGGAATAATACTGTCTGGGATTGAAAGGTATGGAATAATACTGTCTGGGATTGAAAGGTATGGAATAATACTGTCTGGGATTGAAAGGTATGGAATAATACTGTCTGGGATTGAAAGGTTTGGAATAATACTGTCTGGGATTGAAAGGTATGGAATAATACTGTCTGGGATTGAAAGGTATGGAATAATACTGTCTGGGATTGAAAGGTATGGAATAATACTGTCTGGGATTGAAAGGTTTGGAATAATACTGTCTGGGATTGAAATGTTTGGAATAATACTGTCTGGGATTGAAAGGTATGGAATAATACTGTCTAGGATTGAAAGGTATGGAATAATACTGTCTGGGATTGAAAGGTTTGGAATAATCCTGTCTGTGACTGAAAGATTTGGAATAATACTGTCTGGGATTGAAAGGTATGGAATAATACTGTCTGGGATTGAAAGGTATGGAATAATACTGTCTGGGACTGAAAGATTTGGAATAATACTGTCTGGGATTGAAAGGTATGGAATAATACTGTCTGGGATTGAAAGGTATGGAATAATACTGTCTGGGATTGAAAGGTATGGAATAATACTGTCTGGGACTGAAAGATTTGGAATAATACTGTCTGGGATTGAAAGGTATGGAATAATACTGTCTAGGATTGAAAGGTATGGAATAATACTGTCTGGGACTGAAAGGTTTGGAATAATACTGTCTGTGACTGAAAGATTTGGAATAATACTGTCTGTGACTGAAATATTTGGAACAATACTGTCTGGGATTGAAAGGTATGGAATAATACTATCTGGGACTGAAAGATTTGGAATACTACTGTCTGTGACTGGAAGATTTGGAATAATACTGTCTGGGACTGAAAGATTTGGAATAATACTGTCTGGAATGGAAATATTTGGAATAATACTGTCTGGAATGGAACGATTTGGAATAATACTGTCTGGGATTGAAAGATTTGGAATAATACTGTCCGGGACTGAAAGAGTTGGAATAATACTATCTGATAATGGAGGAGTTTGAATAATACTGTTTGTGATTGTAAGAGTTGGAATGATACTGTTTGTAACTATGGGAGTTGGAATAACACTATTTCTGCCCGAAAGAGTTGGAATAATATTATCTGAAACTGAAGGAGTTGGAACAAGATGTATGGGACTGAAGAATTTGAAATAATACTCTCTGTGATTACAGGAGCTAAAATCATACTGTCGGAAACAGGAGCGGATGTAGTATCAAATGAGATGGACCGAGAAATGTATTAAATTTACTATGTGGCACAAAAAGAGTTAAACTGAAACTACCGTTAGTCAGAAGCTAACGAAGTATCAAGTGTGACCGGGTGGTGGAATTGGATCAAAATAACATCTGCCCACGCCAGAAAGGGTTAACATAAACCTGTCTGGGGAAGGGGTTAATATACAACTGTCTGGCGCATTAGATAGAGTATCGTGCGTGACAGTGGCGATAAGAAATAAGGGAACAAGACTATAGAACGAAACAGAATTAAAATTCAAATTGTCTCCGGTAGAAGTGGATGAAGGATCCACGTGAGAGAAGGGATATGAGCTAACAAGCAAAGGGCTCGCTTCCCCGCCCTTGGGTGTAATGGATTTATGTGGCTAGTCCCACATCTGGTCGACCAATCAGCGATCGATGGGTGACGTCATCGGTAACACACAGGCCGCCTTTATTTCCCAAAACATGAATACAACAGCTGAAAAAACAACTGTCTGAGGTAGAAGTTGATGAACCTGTCAAGTGGTGACCGAAGGATATAACAGCTGAAACAACAACTGTCTGGGGTTGAAGTTGACGAAGCAGTCAAGTGGTGACTGAAGGATATAACAAATAAAGCAACAACTATCTGTGATAGAAGTTGATGAAGCAGTCAAGTGGTGACTGAATGATATAGCATCTGAAACAACAATTGGCTGTGATAGAAGTTGATGAAGCAGTCAAGTGGTGACCGAAGGATATAACAACTAAAACAACAATTGTCTGTGGTTGAAGTTGATGAAACAATCAATGGCTGATTGTAGGATATAACAGCTGAAATAACAAATGTCTGGGGTAGAAGTTGATGAAACAATCAATGACTGACTGAAGGATATAACATCTGAAACAACAATTGTCTGGGGTAGAAGTTGATGATGCAGTCAATGACTGCCCGTAGGTTATAACAGCTGAAACAACAACTGTCTAGGGTAGAAGCTGATGATGCAGTCAAGTGGGACACAATGTATATAGCAATTGACATAACAACTGATGAGGTAGACATTGATTAAGCGATGAAGCACTCAAGTGGGACCATCCATCCATCATGTACCATGCCGATAAGCGTGGGCGGTCATGTTTAGCCATCTCACTCGATCACCAGAGTCGTGAATCAGCCCCATGTCCCTGTCTCGACCATGCCACATGGCCAAGCCATTCAGGTATTTACTTCTCGGTCTTCCCCTTGGTCTCTTCCCCTCGATCTTGCCAGTTGTCACCAAGTTCTCCAAGTCATTTCTTCTCATAACATGCCCAACAAATTTTGACTGTCTACGTCTAATGTCTCTAATCAGTTTACGATCTTCATTTATTTCTTGAAGGCCTTGTTCATTAGTTTTTCTGTCTGTCCATGGTATTCTTTGGATTTTCCTCATAAACCACATTTCCACAGCCATCATATGTTTTTCAGCTTGACTGCTCATTGTTCACACTTCACATCCGTACACAAGTACAGGTTCTATGTAGCACTTCAACACTCTTTTTCTCGTTTCAGTCGATATCTTTTTATTGGTCAGTATGTTTTTCATCTTCAAAAGGGCTACGTTCGCAATGACAATTCTTGTTCTATTCTCTTCAAGGCATCTCCCATCAGATGTTATGACTTTTCTGAGATAACTGTACCGATTAACTTACTTTAGAATATGCCCATTTACTCATATATCACATTGTGGTATTTCCTTTCTTCCCAGTGACGATCATAATCTGTGTCTTCTTACTATTCAATTCTAACCCTAGTTGCTAACTGTGTGCAACAACCGCATCTACTAAATGTTGCAGGTCCTGTTCATTGTCTGCAATCAAGACTGTATCATCTGCATATCTAATGTTATTGATGTTTCTTCCCCCAATGTTGACAAAATGGATATAACAGTTGAAATAACAACTGTCTGGGGTATGTAGAAGTTGATGAAGCAGTCAAGTGGGACAGAATGGATATAACCGGTTAAAATGACAACTGTCTCGTGTAGAAGTCGCCGAGGTAATAAAGCGGGAAGGGAGGATATAACTGATTAAAATGACATCTGCCGTGGGTAGCGAGTGTTAACAAATGCAGGAGTGTAAGTGGGCTATTTGTCCGCATAGACTGGTTGCGATATTGTCAGGTTGGAAGATCGATGCAACTGAAATTAATTTATCTGTACTGATGAGCACTCGTGTGCCCTCTACTTGTCAGTTCTTTCCGTATCTTATGTGAGAGGCAATCAATATCTGTGATTTATTTCTCACATTTTGTTCATCAGCGTCACAGTTTTCCGCTGGATTGTATTTGTGTTGAAACTAAGTCACCTCCACCATTTGACGCTCCTGAAAAAGCACCTGGTTTTGTGTTGAGTTTGGAATAACAATACACTGGCTCTGATGTGAAAGCTTTATAGTCTACTGAAACCTTAATGGACGGGAGATTAGAAACTGGAGCCGAACTGTCCAACTTTTAAGGAGGGAAGACTAGAAACGGGAGCCGAACTGTCCAATTATTAACGAGAAAAGACTAGAAACTAGAGCCGAACTGTCCAACTTTTAAGGAGGGAAGACTAGAAACTGGAGCCGAACTGTCCAGCTGTTAACGAGGGAAGACTTGAAACTGGAGCCGAACTGTCCAACTGTTAACGAGGGAAGACTAGAAACTAGAGCCGAACTGTCCAACTTTTAACGAGGGAAGACTAGAAACTGGAGCCGAACTGTCCAGCTGTTAACGAGGGAAGACTAGAAACTGGAGCCGAACTGTCCAACTGTTTTCGACGGGAGACCACTATTCTTTGCCGTAACTGATACCATCTTCTAGTGCTAGAGGAAGGGCAACATAAACGCAGCTAAGAGTATCGAGTGTCGACATGAATAAGTGGACACGCAGCATCTAAATAGAGTAGCACTTCAATTTTCTGAAGGTTTAACTAGCTGTCACAAACCACTCGCGTGAATCTTCAATACAAAAAGAAACCATCACATTATCTTGACATGAGCATGTCATAAATCTGGTATGGAGGCGTGACGATTTCGGAAATGCCATTCAAGTCCGATCAAGGGTGGATGATCTGACACGACAACTTTTACCTTTGCTCCTGTCGTGTTGTCCGACTTTATCATCACCATGTGTTCTGCCGGCTGTTATAGACATTCATCCACGCCCGCAGATCTCGAAACCTAGAGCTCTGGTTCAACCCGACTAGGGAATGTTCCTCCCTACCATCGCCTCAGTCCATCCAGCTCTCCGTCTGCCTCTTGTACCGCTGATCTGTCCAGTGGTCGCGATGTTTTCCAGTTCCTCTCCTCTCATTACACGAAGAACACTGCTTCATTATTGTATTTGCATATAATGTTCTACTTTAATCAACATCTTTCAGACAGTCGTTGTTATAAGGCGTATACATTCATATGTCCAAGATATTCACAATATTCGACTCAGAAACCACATATCCGTTGCCTCAAATTGCTTCCTAGTTTATTCTTTCACATTCCATGCTTCACAGCCATATAACAAATTCTATACAACATTTCAGCACTCTATTTCTAACATTCACAGATAGTGACTTATTGAACAAGCAACTATAAATTAATCATTTTCTAAAATACAGCTGTCTTCTTGGCTTATTCAACCGTAAATCTGTCTTGCATCTTCCATATAATGTTATCATTTCCACTTTTATATTTCAATTTATAAACTTGGTTAAGCATTTTCCTTTCATAAATGTTACATCTAATTTTGATATTATTCCCCCCCCCCCCCCCCCCCCCCACCATAATGGTACCAATGTTTCCGTTTCTTGATATGCGTCTGTGCACTCTATGTTATTCCAAGGCCCAACAGCTGTTATAGGTTTCCTGTGTTTTCAGTTATACATACTATGGTGTCTGCTAAGGGCAGATTGTTTGTATTATAATCTCGTATTCATGGCTTTTCTTTGAGTATTATCATTTCGGCCCCCCCCCCCCCCCCCCCCACACACACACGAACGCACGCGCACACGCACGCACGCACGCACACACACACACTCACATACACACACACTCACACACACTCACACACGTACACACACGTATACACACACACACGCACACACAAGCACACACACACACCCACACACACATTTCATAGTTAATGTGAGGGACTGGGTGTAGAGATCTACCCGACTCGGTATCACGGGGGCTGTGTTAATTGCTCCCTTTCCTCTCTTTGATTGATTGATTGATTTATTGATTGATTATCAGTTCTACGGGAGTATTTGTGGCGAAGTGGTCCACGCCGTTTGACTCGGGTTCCGAAGGTTGTGGGTTCGATTATTCCGGGCCGCGTCCTTCGGTTCACGAGTGCATTTTTTCGGAGACTACTGAGGGTCGTCGCTGGAGATACAGAGTACAGAGTTAGTGCTTTCTGCGACGCTTTCCGTGCTGCGGAAAGATACTGCGCCATATGGGATAAAAACCCGGTGCAATGAAGTTGACTCTGTCAACTTTTAAGCGCCTTTTTTAAAAAAGCGATTGATTGATTGATTGATTGATTTAGGAACCGACATAACAGCATTCGGGACATTCCCATAAGCGCTCCGTCCCCATCCTCAGCAGCCAGCGAAGAGTTCCAACACTAATAGTTCCAGTAGCAATCTGATTATATGTCCGTCTCGCCTTTCCTCTAAGCGTCGAGCGTCGACCAGATCCCCTCGTCACACCTCGCTGTCTCATTCTTACCAGACTATGGTGATCCATTTGCTCCTCCGAGGTGTACACGTGCTCCCACAAGGCCGCATCCACATCTGCCTTGTCATTAAAAACCGATTGATTGATTAAATATCGAAATCAAAGCACACCGGACAGAAAGTGTAGATGCGCATTGTTCCAGTGAGTAATCACGTCGTATTATTCCTATCAAACGTCCCTCCTGGCTAAAAAAAAGAGTTACATATCCTTATAGGACGTTGCAGTCATCACCAGCATTTTTTTTCTGTTGTGATCTCTTGGCAAGTTTACGTTCAGTAGTTTGCCATTTCTTTCTGCACTCATACCAATTCATAAAAAACACCAACACAAGGCGATCTGCTGCCAAATCGCCCGCAGCTGTGTATGCGAGATTACGAACTGCGTCCGTAACTTTTTCGCGTCGGAGCCCTCCTGGCTAAACCCACACTTAAATCCAAACTCAAGCATCTTTAAACACTTTGTTTCGTCTGTCATTGCATCTTCAACCAGCATTCGTTCATAGTTGTAGTCTCCAGAACGTGTGCCTTATACAGTGTGAGTGCCCAGACTACTGGATTCAAAGTAAGTGGCTAATGCGTCAGTAAGTGGCTCGCTCGTTCACTACCCAGTAGCTAGAGCAGTTTACCAGGCGGGCATTGAAAATCCACATATGTGGCGAGGCATTGTGGGGCAACCGGGTCATACAAGGGGCTTCTCATAAGTCTTTAGCTTGACCATGAAGGAGTAGGCGGAGAAAATTGAAATTTGGCACATGTATAGCTCATTCAATTTGTAATGGACATATGAATTATGAATTTCCCTCCTCAACTGGTTTTTTCGATATGGTGCATGGCACAACACACCCTATTGACCAGATCTGCACATCCAACGGTTTGTCAGAGTTGAGTTGAGTTGAGTCAAGAACCGACATCACTGCACTCAGGACATTCCCATACGTGCTCCGTCCCCTCGTTCAACAACCAGCGAAGAGTCATACTACTAATCGTTCCCACTGCTATCTGATTAAATGTTCTCCTGGTCTTCCCTCTCAGTTTTGAGATTCTTCCAGAACCCCTGCCGATCCCCTGCAATCTCATTCTTTCCACATATGGGTTCTCAATCTGTTCCTCCGCCTTCTCCACCTGGTCCCACAAGCGCTCGACCACCTCCCTCTTGTCCATAGGCAAGATACCACCAAGAGATGCATTCCCTGCTAGCCTATCAGCCTGTTCATTCCCCCGTATATTCGCATGGCCAGGGCAAAATATCCATACAATTCAGCAATTAATAATTTCTGTCATTGAGTATGGTTTGGGGCTGCTGACAGTATCAAAAAGCCATCTTGAAAGGTTGGAGCGCATACAGAATGCTGCCATGCGGTTAATACTGGGGTGCACAAAGGACACACCAATTATCTGCATGAGGCATATCCTGGCGCTACCTACAATGACGGATAGGCATAGGGTCCTTCAGGCCAAATGGTACCTGAGAGTTGCCGCAGACAGGGATCACCCGCTGCATGCAGCAATGGATATGGTAAAGGGTCATAGACTAAGACGAGGCAAGTCCTGGATGGCACAGGCAGAACTTTCTATAAGTCAGGTGTGTGATCTAGAGACCATCAATCGTAAAAGAGAGTGGGTTGAAGTTCCGGAAGACACCACGGACTGGCACAATGTAATAATAACACTGGGTCGTGGGTGTAGAGAATGGGCAGCGGGCTGCACTGAGTTTGAAGTGCAACAGCTGATCCAGAGCAACACACATCAAGGTGACATAGTCATCTACACCGATGGGTTAGTGGTGAGAAACAGACTTAGTGGCTGGAGCTTTATTGCAAAGGCTAATGGGCGAGTCTTGAAAAAGGAGAGCCTGGCATATGAGACTACGACCTCCAGCTTGAGAATGGAGGTGGAGGCAGTAACAGCGGCATTCCGGCGGCTAGAGGAGACTACTGCAACACACGTTGTGTTCATTACGGATTCAAAGAATATGCTTAGCAAGGTGGAGAAAGGAATGTTTCGTGTGGAATGGCTCTCGTCGCTTCAGAGGTCACAGATTGTGCGCTTTGTCAGAACAATGGAGAAATCGGACGCCAGGACTGTGATAAAATTCTTGATATTACAGTGAAAAACACCTACAGAAATACACAGGGATATGGAGCCAGTGTTTGAGGAAGTCTGTCCTTCGTATGCTTCTGTAAAAAAACATGGTGTTTGCATTTTAAGTGTGGCCGTTCCCAAGTTGCTGATCTGCCAAGATCAGGACGACCGTCCTCAGAGTGCAATTATGCAAATGCTGCAAAAGTGAAGGATAGGAAAATGACAATTGCAGAGATATCGGCTTCAACAAAACTGAGTAAGAGAACAGTTTTTAGAATTTTACACAACAGATTGAATATGAGAAAAGTATGTGCATGCTGGGTCCCACGTCTGCTGACATGTGAACAGAAACAAACACGGGTTGATTGCTGTGGCCAGTTGCTCAACTTGTGACGGTCGAAAAACATCTTGACGACCATAGTGACGGTAGATGAGACTAGGATTCACCATTATGACCCAGAATCCAAAATTGCTAGCATGCAGTGGAAAACCCCGGGCTCGCTAACACATGTCAAGCCAAGAGCACACAAATCTGCAAGAATAGTGATGCTGACTTTTTTTTTTTTTGGGGGGGGGGGGGGTCATATTGAAAGATCACATGCTTCATGGCAACACGGTTAATGAGCAGTACTATGCAGATCTCCTTATCAAACTAAGAAAGGATGTGACCAGAAAATGAGGGATAGCGCGTACGCAAATTCTGCCTTTGCTTCAAGACAACGCGCTCTCCCATAAAGCACAACTTGTGCTGCAAACTACCAACGATTTGAATATTAAAATTCTTCCACACCCACCATGTTCTCCAGATTTGGCTCCATCAGACATTTTTCTTTTCCCAAATCTTAAAAAAAAACAGCTGAAAGGAAATCGTTTTGACAGTGACGAAGATGTCATACTGGCTTGTGATAACTGGTTTAGTTCGAAAAATAGGTTGTTTTATTCTGAAGGTCTTTTCAAGGTCACGCAGAGATGGCAGAAATGCATAAATTCAGGTGGTGGCTACACTGAGAAGAAATAAGCACTGTGCCAAATTTCAATTTTCTCCGCCTACTCGTTCATGGTCAGGCTAAAGACTTATGAGAAGCCCCTTGTAATTCAGCAAGCACGTACAGACTGGCTGGCATGAGGCCTGGGCTGGACGTGTTTCTCCCACAGGTTTTAGGTACTTCATTGTCAAGTCTCCGACCCAATCCCGTGGGGAAATTTTTTGTTTTATTAAAGCTTCATGTTAGAGCAGACTTTGACGCGGTACACCTCGGGTTCTCTCGCCGCACAGTGTCCTCCCGCGGCACACCAGATGGGAAACACCGTTCTTGGGATTGATGAAGTCAGAGACAATTAAACACCGGTGCCAGACGAGATCAATAATGACGTCTGTGGCTTGTATGGACAATCCCGACATTTGGTGTCTAATTACCACAAGACTCAGACGTTCCCTCTCTGTTGATCTATTTATGAAGACGAGAATAGCTCACTGCAACCGGGACTCTGACTGGATAAGACAAACACACCGTAGCACAATTAATAATACAGACGAGAAAATACGGAGATCGGTATCTGTAGTCACTGCTGAAAGATAAAGCGAAGATGTCAGGGAGCTGTTTTAGGGCCGGTAGCTAGGTGAAGGGTTAATGTGTGTATGTTTATGGGGTGATTGAACTAATGGTGGGGTATAATCTTGAGCTGGATAGCTTTAAGTGTAGCGTTGGTAACCCATAATTTCACAAAGAGACCCCACTGTGGTAGCATTGCGAAGTTATAGGGGCGCATAAATACATGGTTGCGGTATTTTGAAGCGGAATGAAGAGCTCCCTTTCTCACAGCCTTTCCTAGCCATGTAGTCCCTAGCAGTCATTCTACAAAGTTGGGTAGATTCTAGGCACTGAACCCACACCTCTGTGTAGACAAAACAACGCACTATTCAGAATGCTATGCGACAACTTAGAGTGCATCAAGGTAATCTGGGGGAAAGTACACATCAACATGGAGGGATTGCGAGAGTGAGGGGGGGGGGGGTATGACAGTGGCTAACAAGCTGGCTTATAGCCTGCTAGTCATATGTTCAAATCCCCATCAATGACCTGGGATGCCAGGGTGACCCATTCTAAAATGTGTACCAAGGAATTTCCAGGGAAGCAAAGATGTCCGACATGCTGGTGACCACATCACCCAGCAAATGCCGATTGGTCTACGAATATGGGGCAGCACCATATACCTAATACATCACATGACGTGACAAGGGGCCCCTGACAATATGTACACAGTGGCGTGTGACTGATCCAGCAACATAATGGATTATAGAGAGTATTAGGCCTGGGTCTGTACGATCCCAGAAGATAGACAATTAACAAGCAGATACATATGTAGGTGGGTCCATGGAATCTTCATGAGATAGACAGTTAACAAGCAGATACGTATGTAGGTGGGACCATGGGATCTTCATGAAATAGACAGTTAACAAGCTGATATGTATGTACGTGGGTCCATGGGATCTTCATGAGATAGACAGTTAACAAGCAGATATGTATGTACCTGGGTCCATGGGATCTTCATGAAATAGACAGTTAACAAGCAGATATGTATGTACGTGGGTCCATGGGATCTTCATGAAATAGACAGTTAACAAGCAGATACGTATGTAGGTGGGACCATGGGATCTTCATGAAATAGACAGTTAACAAGCAGATATGTATGTACGTGGGTCCATGGGATCTTCATGAGATAGATAGTTAACAAGCAGATATGTATGTACCTGGGTCCATGGGATCTTCATGAGATAGACAGTTAACAAGCAGATATGTATGTACGTGGGTCCATGGGATCTTCATGAGATAGACAGTTAACAAGCAGATATGTATGTACGTGGGTCCATGGGATCTTCATAAGATAGACAAGCATGCCAATGGAACTTTTGACTTGTCTGGCACCTTGCTGTCTTTACAGATGGCAGTGTGTATAATGGAGTTATACCTCTCCACAGCACAAAGCCTGGGATGAATTTAAAGACCATGTGTTGCCCATGCAGCATGATCCATCTCTCAGCCTGTCTAGTGTACTCCAGAGTAAAGACAACATCAATACGTCTGGAACAAGACAAGCTGCAGAAACTGCCGGATCGGCAAAGCAATGCTCTAACTGTCCACCTGTCGGAGCTTCGATCCCAGACCAATAGCTAACGAAGGTTTAGGGCATGATGTGCCCTGCAATGACATTTAGTCTTTAGGTTGCATGTCCTCGCACTAGGGTAAAGCTTGTACCCTCCCTAGTGCGATCCTCCATCCGAATCCGTTGGCACATTGTGGAGTGTGGGGTTTGGTGAGCGCCGCCCAACATTCGGCGCTAACAGAAAGCAGGTAGTACCGTCTACTGTCATAGGGTAGCTCAGTCATATCTGAATAAGACCTGACTTTCAATGACGTCGATGGAGCAAGAACATTAAAAATATGGATATTTGAGGCAGATACATATTAAAAAGGAAAAGACGACGCAAAAAGAACAGAATCAAATTCCAGTAAAATGGACACCGTGTATGTAAGCAAATACATAAATGAGCTAACATTAAAGGTAAATGAATGTAACATTTGACTGGGTTGCCCGACAAACAATAGACATACACAGTCAAACGTTTCAACGAAAGTCTTTCTGAACAAACAAATACTGGAAACAAAATTACTGAGTTGAGTTGAGTTGAGCTAAGAACCGACATCACTGCACTCAAGACATTCCCATACGCGCTCCGCCACCCCCCCCCCCCCTGTTCACCAGCCAGCGAAGAGTCAAACTACTAATCATTCCCACCGCTATCTGATTGAAAGTTCTAATTCTCCACCTGGTCCCACAGGCGCTCGACCACTTCCCCCTTGTCCTTAGGTAATGTACCATCAAGAGTTGTCTTCCCTGCAAGCCTATCAGCCTGTTTATTCCCTCACACTCCCGCATGGCCAGGGCAAAATATCCATACAATTCTCACAATCTGTGACCTTTGAAGCGAGGGTAGCCATTCCACACGATACGTTTCTTGCTCAACCCTTACTTAGCATACTCCTTGAGTCCGTAATGAACGCAAAGAGTGTTGTAGTCGTCTCCTCTAACCAACGGAATGCCACTGTCACAAAATTACTAAACTGACAAAAAACATATCACACATGACAGTATCCATAATACGAGGCTGAGCCGGAAACAAAAATACTGAGCCGACAACCAGAATATCACATAGCAAATATGGCAGCAGCGATTAAACAAGGTCGACGTAAAAGCAAAAAATAAAAAATAAAAGTAAAAATATGTAATTGACAACAGAATATCTCATACCAAACACAGCAGTAGTCATCAAACAATGGCGACGCAAAGAATAAAAACAGGCAGCACGGGAAATGACACAAAAGAAATGTACATCAGCAGCCTATTTCGGTGGCATGTAGCATGCTTTCACGTGAAAAACTCCGGAATATCCCGGTGCTTTATGCATAATCTATATTTATATTCTTGTCTTCTAGTTCTCACAATGAAACAACAAGTTGGCACATTTGACCATTGCAGTTGCTACAGAGGCTGGTCCCAGTCACAATGAACAATTCTAACTAGGCCAGGACACCTCCAAGGCAGGCCTTGCAAGCTGGCTGCGTGAATCTCTCAAGACAAATAACAGTATTGTCACACAGTGTGCAAGCTGGCTGCGTGAAACTCTCAAGACAAATAACAGTATTGTCACACAGTGTGCAAGCTGGCTGCGTGAAACTCTCAAGACAAATAACAGTATTGTCACACAGTGTGCAAGCTGGCTGCGTGAAACTCTCAAGACAAATAACAGTATTGTCACACAGTGTGCAAGCTGGCTGCGTGAAACTCTCAAGACAAATAACAGTATTGTCACACAGTGTGCAAGCTGGCTGCGTGAATCTCTCAAGACAAATAACAGTATTGTCACACAGTGTGCAAGCTGGCTGCGTGAAACTCTCAAGACAAATAACAGTATTGTCACACAGTGTGCAAGCTGGCTGCGTGAAACTCTCAAGACAAATAACAGTCTTGTCACACAGTGTGCAAGCTGGCTGCGTGAAACTCTCAAGACAAATAACAGTATTGTCGCACAGTGTGCAAGAACAGTCACAAACAGCCACATTAGGAGAAGAACATAAAGAAAACCACGTGAATGTGTGCTAGAAAGTAGAGTCGTGTGGCCGCCTGATATCCTGGTCAGCTGACGGCGTTCGCTTACAACAATGTGATTGTCTTTTGCAAGACGTTGCAATCACCCCCACCTACCGCCCATATTAGCTGTTTGTGTTATAGCAGCCAGTTTTACGTTCAGTGATTGGCTATTGCTTTATGCAGGGGACGTCAACATTAAAGTCCAACTGCCCGGTGTGTGGAACCAAGCGACCCGTCCATGTCACCAGACGAAGTTTCAGCCAGAATGCCATAACCTTTCGGCCAATAGACCTCTAGTGTTTGGTTACATGTTTAAAATGTGTGGTTTTAAAGCTCCAGGATGGACTGATAACATCAGAGGTATTACAAACCAGCATGAAAACTCACTGGCTTGAACAGTCCCATAGACACACGACAGAAAACTCAATACTTCCCGAAACGCTTAATGGCAGACGAGAATCTGTCGCATTAACTATCGGAGTTCTTCGGTTGATCAATGGACAGACCATACATCGTCTCAGCCTTTCCAAGTGAACAAGTGTCTATTTCCAACTCAGTTGATGTCTGAGACATCTGCATTTATTTTCTCGTCACCCAGCTCTGAGAAATTGTACATAATCTCGTCACCCAGCTCTGAGAAATTGTACATAATCTCGTCACCCAGCTCTGAGAAATTGTACATAATCTAATCTCTCCCTTCATCTCCCCTCCCTCTTCCTTTTCAGATATTTTAATGAATATTCTCATCGATCTGTCTGGAAGGATGCTACATTTATATGTCGTATAAGAAAGAATAGGAAACGCAAGTTAAACACGTAATAAAATTATATCAAAAGCCCTAGGTTCAGGGTTTGTCATTGTGCAGAGTTGGCGTTATGTAATGGCTTCTATGTTACAGCTGGATTCCAACAGCATTGTGCTAGTGAAACTTCGTTCCCTCCAAAATAGAATCCCTTACGTTACTTTTGTGTATTTAGTGGGGAATGGGCATTTGGGAACTTCCTGAGAATCATGGCATGGATAATAGCACTCGCTCTTAATCTTCCGGTGTGCTGATGCCGAGGTAAAGGCTTCAACCCCTACACCTGTCAATTGGGCTTCTCGTCCTTGGCTTGGGGACTTAAATTACAAGTACCTCAGAAGTCGGTGTGGGTTCACATGATGGCAAGGGACACTGGTAATAGGGAAAACTAGTCCTATGCACCATAAGTTGTAGTAAGTGCATGGACTACGCTTGAGTTCAAAGCGAGTTAACGCAAAAAAAATCATTAAAAAATAATCAATCAATCAATCAATCAATCAATCAAGCGAATCATAATGAACTAGACACTTTTAAAGAAGGTAGTTTGCCGTTGCTTTCCTTCTAGGCAGAGAACACACTGGCCGGGTGACCGTAGCCATTGTCTCGTGAAAGAGATCTTCTGCCTACCGTCGCGAAACTTGAGACCATAACCAACAACTATCTGTCGGCTGCCCTTATAATTTCATCCACCACCTGCCATCCGTGGCTTCTTTTGAACACTTCCAATAAACGAATACGAAATAACATCACATAATCCACAGGAAAACACTAAAACAGCGTCGTCCCGAAGAATAAACGCGTCACGTCATCGCCATTTTACCGGAATAAATAAATCACACATTAAAAAAAAAACAACAGAAAACAACCTCATACTAATGCTTGACTCCTAAGATGTGCCTGATGTTATTGTTATGTTGTTTTATCATTCCACCTACATCGCAAAATGAACGTATGAAATGCACATCTGTAATCTGACATAATTTCAGTAATTTCTGTTTGTTTTGTTCTCCTTGCTGATGAAGGCTTTCTGGCCACAAAGACCATTCCATCACGTGCAATTGTATTCTTGTAAGGATGATCACTGTCATTTTCCGTGTTCGGTGATTTACTGATTTCATCTTACAGCTTTACGCCAGCCAACTGATTTTGTCCTTAACAGAGGGCGCCATTTCGGCGCTGATTAAATGTGCCCAAGATGTCTGAAAGTCTCACGGAGAGCTGGTAATATCAGTCAACAATAATAAGTCGGACAATAACAATCAATAAACATATAGACGGGCGCCATCAAGAAAAAGAAAAAGGAAAAACAAAATCACACACACACACACACACACACACACACACACACACACACACACACACACACACACACACACACACACACACACACACACACACACACACACACACACACACTCACACACGCACACACCGGATCTTTTCCGGCTGTCTGTAGAGATCATTTGTATTATTTGTTAAGGGATCTCTCTCTCTCTCTCTCTCTCTCTCTCTCTCTCTCCCTCTCTCTCTCTCTCTCTCTCTCTCTCTCTCTCTCTCTCTCTCTCTCAATCTTCTCTCTCTCTCTCTCTCTCTCTCCTCTCTCTCTCTCTCTCTCTCTATATATATATATATATATATATATATATATATATATATATATATATATATATATATATATATATATATATATATATATTTATGTGTGTGTGTGTGTTTGTTTGTGTGTGTGTGTGTGTGACTTCCGGTCGCCAACATGGCGGTTAGGCATTTAACTGTTGGGGCCTGTGGCGTGTTTACGCTTGTGGCTACGGTTTGCAATCGCATTTTCCTCATGTTGGACTGGTAGTGCATGGATCCGTCGCCCTGCTACTGAGTGAGTGCGTGGGCGACACCGTGAGCTGTGAAATTCGCGTGAAATGCTGTTACATCTGTCCTGTACAGTGACCTGCATATTCGGAACAATGGCTACCGGCTGTTACTGAAATGACTGATTTGCCCTTTCGGTTCACGAGTGCATTTTTCGGGTGACTCCTGGGAGTCGGCGCTGAAACTGCGGAGTTCGTGCTTTGTGCGACACTTTCGGCGGGTCGCCCTGCGGTAAGAGACCAAGCCATGTGAGAAAACTCGGTTCAATGAGGTCTTTCTGGTGACTGCCCAGTCCATCGACGATGAACTGTGGTATTCGTGGATGAATTTTGTGTTGGCATTCTGACAACGGCATTATGCACAGTGCACATGTGCTGGCTTGTTGGATTGCCGAGACTCCTGTCTATTCCACTTTTCACATCGGACAGTGGGGAGCATTTTGTGTGATATTCGCTGGCACGGGAATGGAGCATAATGGGGACGACCCGTTGCCGTGAAGTTGGAACCTCGACTAACTGACTAACTAACTATGTGTGTGTGTGCATGTGTGTGCATGTGTGTGTGTGTGTGTGTGTGTGTGTGTGTGTGTGTGACCACTGGAATTGAACTACCCTTGTGCTTACGCACTAATATATATAGTGCTAAGTAATGCAGGGACGTTGTCCCTGGAAGGGGAATCGCGGAGGTTATAATCCAAATTCCAGCGGAGAAGTAGTTCAGTTCTTAGATTCTTTGCTCTGCCGTATAATTACCGAACTCTTATTCACATACAGTAGCCGTAATTCCCCGTAAGTAAAATGTTACCTTTGACACTGGAATCTTGTGAATTATTTCGGCATGTCAAGAACAAAAGAGAATAAGAGGATGTTTTCATATTTATGGAATTAGAAACGTCTTGTTTGCTTGCATCCTTAACTATGAATAAATAGTTGATATTGGAGATTTTGATCGGGTACAGATAACATCACAACAGAAATGATCAATGCCTTAGAATAATATGGAATAGACCAAGTCAACAGACTGCTGAACGCAATATGTGATACTGGAGATATACCGTCCTGAATTAATGTAATTCTATTTTTATTGAAATCCCGAAGAAATCAGGGGCCTTGGAATGTGATCAACATCGAACAATTAGTATAATGAGCCACATCACAGAGATTTTGCTGAGAATTATCATGCAAGGATTTAGGAAGAAAATACAACTCGAAATAGGAGAAGAACAATGTGGGTTTGTAGAAGGCAAGGATACAGTAAATGCTGTGTATATACTGAGAACAATAATTGAACGTTCTATTGAAGCAAACAAAGATCTATACCTTTGCTGTATTGACTACACACAGGCTTTCAATAAGTGAGACATGTGACATGATAAGGATGCTTGAAGATCTAAAAATTGATGGAAAAGACCTTAGACGTGTAAAAATGATATATTGGAAACAACAAGCCGCTAAAAGAATTGATAATGATGTAGGTCAATATCAGCCTATTAAAAGAGGTGTGAGACAGGGATGTGTAATGTCTCCAGATCCTTTCCCCCTGTACAATGACAATATTTTCAGAAATATAAAAGATACGGAAGGAATCAACACTGGGGGAGGATACATCAATAACATTAGATATGCAACTGATACAGTCTTGATTGCAGACAATAAACAGGACCTGCAACATTTAGTAGATGCGGTTGTTGCACACAGTGAGCAACTAGGGTTAGAATTGAATAGTAAGAAGACACAGATTATGGTCGTCACTGGGAAGAAGGAAATACCACAATGTGATATGCGAGTAAATGGGCATATTCTTGAGCAAGTGAATGGGTACAGTTGTCTCGGAACAGTCATAACATCTGATGGGAGATGCCTTGAAGAGATTAGAACAAGAATTGTCAATATGAAGGTAGCCTTTTGCAAGATGAAAAACATACTGACCAATAAAATGATGTCAATTGAAACGAGAAAAAGAATGCTGAAGTGCTACATAAAACCTGTACTTGTGTATGGATGTGAAGCGTGGACAATGAGCAGTCAAGCTAAAAAACATATGATGGCTGTAGGAAATGTGGTTTCTGAGGAAACTGCAAACAATACCATGGACATACAGAAAAACCAATGAACAAGTCCTTCAAGAAACAAAGAAGACCGTAAACTGATTAGAGTCAAATCAAATCAAATCAACTTTATTTTAAAAGGGTCACAAACTGGGCACGCAGGCCCGTCTTACATTCGGCCCTTCCAAACACTCATCTTTTGTCCATCAAGAGCATTATACATTCACATAGGAAGAAAAAAAAACATTGTGAAATGAATGTTGTAAACATAAACAAGACTAATTACCATGTTATGAGGCCCATCTCCCACCTACCCACACATCACCCCACCCACTCATCACCACACCCACACCCCACCCACCCACATACACACCCATGGACACATACATACCCCACCAACCGACCCATCCACCTCCCTCACATCCCGACCCACACACACTGCCCTCACCTGTTCCCCCAACCCAAACACGCTCGCCACCCACACAAACATCTCCCACCAACCCATACATCCCGCGCCCACCCACATAACATCCTAACCCATACACCCATCCCCCACCCACACCTCCAACCACCCATCCTCCAACCACACCTCCATCGACCACATATTCCCCACCCCGCACACACATCCCCCCAACATCACACATCCACTCACACATCCCCAAACCATACACACACATCCTCACCAACCGACATCTCCCTACCCACACACTCACACACATCTCCATAACTACCTATACATCCCCAATCCACCCACACACACCCCACCACCCACACATACATCCTCCAACCACCCACACATGCCCTAACCCAAATCCCACCACATAATATTCCCAACCCACGCACCACACACACATATCCCTCAACCACACATTCCACACCCACAAACCACCACACATCCCCCACCTACACACCACACACATATCCCCCAACCACATACCACACAACATCCCCACCCACAACCACACAAATACCCTCACCCACCCACCCCGCACATTCCCCCACCTACACACTACACAAATCCCCCGCCCTCACAACATCCCCCACCCACGCACTACACACATATCCCCAACCAACACACCACACACCTCTCCCCATCCACACACACATTCCCCACGCATCCACCAACACACACCCACTCACTCACTCACACATCCTCCACTACGCACCCTCACACCCCCAACCAACCACCCCCAACCAAACATCTCTCGATCACACAGATCCCTACCCACACAAATCCTCCACCCACTCACGCATCCCGCCCCGACACATACAAATCCCTCACCCACTTACACATCAATAAGTCACAGACACACCCCCACCCACACATTCCCCATCCACGCACACATCCCCCACCAACACACCCCCACCACCCACACATACTTCCCCCAACCATCACACATCCCCTACTCACCCACACATATCCCCCACCCATACAGACATTCCCCGCACCAATCACACACATCCCCCACCCACACACTATCCCCCACCCACACACATATCCTCACCCACCCATCACAAACATTCCCCCACATACACACCATGCACATATCCCCCACCAACACACCACACACATATCCCAAACCCACACACCATACACTTCTCCCCACCCACCCTTACATTTCCAATCCACCCACACACATCCCCTACCCACACAACCCCGCCACCCACACATACTTCCCCTAAACGATCCACACATCTCCACCCACCCACACATATCCCCCACCCATACACACATCCCCGCACCCGTCCCATTCACACATCCTCCACCCATACACACATCCCCCACACCCATTCCCACACCCCTACTTTCACCTCGGCGGCTTGACAATCCGCCATCATAAAACTCCCAACTGTTACAGAATCAGATGTCTGGCTCCAAATGTTTGACGCTTCGCACAAATATGGAGAGCCACGACTTCTGCCCTATGCGCCGCCTTAGGCACGAGAGGAAAGACACACTTTCATCCCCACACATCCATTCACACATCCCACCAACACCCACAAATCTCACTACCCACTAACGCCGAAACACCCAGCCCATCCAAACGCATACACCCACCCACACACCCCCACACACACATATCCTCATACTCACATCCCATATGGCTCAGTCTCTTTCCGCAGCGCGGAGAGCGTCGCACGAAGCACGAACTCCGTAGCTCCAGCGACAACCCTCGAGAGTCTCCGAAAAAATGAAGGACGCGGCCCGGAATCGAACACACAACCTTCGGAGCCCGAGTCAGACGGCTTGACCACTTCACCACGGAGACTTCCGAGAGGGGTGCAATGTGCAATATTAGTAAAGACAGAGAATTTACAGAGGCATGGGGTAAATAATGTGTAAATTGACAGGAAAGTAGAAGGAATATATTTCTTACCCTATTTTTCATTTCCGTCTTGTTTCTTCAGCTGCTGGTTAATAATGTGTACATAAGGAGTCATGTTACTAGGAAGCATTTAGCTTTTTATACTGAGTTTGTGAAAGCTTCCAAACAGCTGTGCGTTAATGTGCGTATGGAGTGACCAGAAATGATACCGCAATTTAGTCATCATGTGTCAATTTTTAAGGATCTGTTCAGCTGTCTGTGTAGTTTGTTCACACGTACACATAGTTGACAGACCTGCTTTGAGTCTTCGTGAAAGATTGTCTACTCTGCTGTTTACCGTTCAGAGACGGAACATGATAATTACCTGTTTTGCACTATGAAAATAATTGTCAATGTCTCTGTAGTGGGCTTTCTTCTTAACGGCCAAGCTGTTGGCCCTCTTTTCATTGAATTTTATAGATTTAATCGTATGTACGTGTGTTGTCCCCTCATTTGACAACGTGTTTGTCTCACGTTTCTTGGAATGCCACATTATGTCAGTTTCCACCGCAATTTTACTCTTCTGTTGGTATTCAATGCGTTTAGTGTTTTTTTCCCCCTCCAATACCAGTTGTTTGTCTCCGCTGAGGGCTTGCGGAATTGAAAATTCATCACTGTAGAATGCAAACTGTTGCCATTGACATTGTGCTGATGCTGTAATGTTTAGGGACTGCAATTCGTCTGAATAGTTGGAGCAAAATATCCCAGTAAGTGTGCACGTGGATTAAGGTCTGCGATCTGCCCAGACCTTAATCTGTGTCGGACGATTCCAGCAGGTTGATAATTGCTCTCGGTTGCATAAAATTCAATCCATCCTTTCTCCAATAGTCCTCTTCCTCTTTCAACACATGGTCCTCACATTTTTCCCAATAACTTTTATCAATATTTAATAGCGCGGACTGGGTTAGTATCTTGACGTCAGACATTTGAATGTAGTATTGTCAGCTGCCACCTGTACTTTAATTTTACCCCACACACGTTCCATAGGGTTTAAATGAGAATGGTGCGGCGGAAGTCTCAAGCACCTATGGCCATGCTCTTCTATCAACTTGTCGATTTGATATTTCTTGCTTTTTTGCGCCTGTTTTACAAGGAACAACAACTGTAGCTTGAAATATGTTTCTGGAAATGGTATATTTTCCCTTCAGAGCCACATCTTTATTGTTTCCTTTGTGCTCGATGCCGTAGGTATTTTGTCTTCTTGGGCAACAACATTGTGATATGATGCACTGTCCATGATTAGACAAGACGGTCTATCAAGGGATGGAAGTACTGTATTCTCTAGCCAATCTCTAAATACATTACCATTCATCTCATTATGATAATCCCTATTGTCTGTATGCTTTGATACGAACACGAGTCCAGCATTCTGTAGTAAGCCATTATGAGTACTACCAGCATAGGCTATGACCAAACGCTGTCCTTTACTACTGGGCACATATCGCTTTATCTTTCCATCCACTGATTACCATTCCTTTTCACTTGTGTGGTGCGCATTGATCCACGTCTCATCCAAATACACTATGTCATAATTTTCTTTGCGCGTTTCTCTTATTTCACGTATGTATCTGCTTCTCATGCTCCTAAATGCGGTTGCTCGCAAAGGATATTTCTACCTCCCTTGTACTTTCTAAAAGTGAAGCCTAATGTCCTTATAATTTTCCACAAAGTTGTTTTGGATAGCTTTATGTTATTGTTCTTTCTCAACCAAACCCTAAGTTTTCTTACAGTCACTGTTTCTTTGGCATCCAGCATTTTTATAATCCATCCATCATATGCCATGCCGGTAAGCGTGGGCGGTCATGTTCTGCCATCTCACTCGATCACCAGAGTCGTGGATCAGCTCCGTGTTTCTGTGTCGATCCATGCCACAAGGCCAAGCCATGTAGGTACGTGCTTCTAGGTCTTCCCCTTGGTCTGTTCCCCTCGATCTTACCAGTTGTCACCAAGTTCTCTAAATCATTTCTTCTCATAACATGCCCAAACAATTGTGACTGTCTACGTCTAATGTCTCCAATCAGTTTACGATCTTCATTTGTTTCTTGAAGGACTTGTTCATTGGTCTTTCTGGCTGTCCATGGTAATCTTTGCATTTTCCTCAGAAACCACATTTCTACAGCCATCAGATGTTTTTCAGCCTGACTGCTCATTGTCCAAGCTTCACAACCATATAAAAGTACAGGTTCTATGTAGCATCTCAACACTATTTTTACTCGTTTCAATTGACATCTTTTTATTGGTCAGTATGTTTTTCATCTTGCTAAAGGCTACTTTTGCCATGGCGATTCTTGTTCTAATCTCTTCAAGGCATCTCCCATCAGATGTTATTAATGTTCCGAGATAATTGTACCTATTCACTTGTTGAAGAATATTCCCATTTACTTGTATATTACATTGTGGTATTTCGTTCTTCCTAGTGACGACCATAATCTGTGTCTTTTTACAATTTAATTCTAACCCTAGCTGTTCACTGTGTGTAACAACCGCATCTACTAAATTTTGCAGGTCCTGTTCATTGTCTGCAATCAAGACTGTATCATCTGTATATCTAATGTTATTGATGCATCGTCCCCCAATGTTGATTCCTTCCATATCTTCAATATTTATGAAACTATTTTCACTGTACAGTGAAAACAGATCTGGAGACATTACACATCCCTGTCTCACACCTCTCTTAATAGGCTGATATTGGCTTACTTCATTATCAACTCTTATGGCAGCTTGTTGTTTCCAATATATGTTTTTTACAAGTCTAAGGTCTTTTTCATCAATTTGTAGATCTTCAAGCATCCTTATCATGTTGACATGTCTCACTTTATCGAAAGCCTTTGTGTAGTCAATAAAGCAAAGGTGTAGATCTTTGTTTACTTCTATAGAACGTTCGATTACGGTTTTCAGTATATACACAGCATTTACTGTACCCTTGCCTTCTACAAACCCACATTGTTCTTCTCCTATTTCAGATTGTATTTTCCTCCTAACTCTTTGCATGATAATTCTTAGCAAAATCTTCGTGATGTGACTCATTATACTAATTGTTCGATGTTGATAACATTCCAAGACTTTCTTTAACTTCACCCTCAATGTGCCTGTAATTAATATGTGATCACTGTAACAGTCTGCATTTGGAACTGTTTTTACAACTGTTAACGCATTTCGAAACCTTTTGCTAATCAGGATGTAATCTATCTGGTTTTTAATCCTGCTGTCTGGACTCCTCCATGTCCATAATCTTCTAGCAAGCTGTTTAAACCAGGTGTTTCCTACAACCATTTCTTGTTCTTGTGCCCATTCCTGATTTCTTTGGGATTGCAATAAATACAGAATTACATAACTCATGAGGTATATTTCCAGTATCATATATTGTATTAAGCAGACTGGTAACTTTATCTATTCCATATTCTTCTACAGCATTAATCATTTCTGTTGTGACGCTGTCTGGACCGGGGGTCTTGCCAGATTTCATATGGTTAAGAGCATTCTGAACCTCCATCTTCAAAATTGCTGGTCCTTCATTATTATTTTGAACATCATACTGTTCGTCTATGTTATCGTCATAAAGGTTTTTCACGTAATCTGACCATACATGTAAGATCTGATCTTTTTCTATTATGACTCTTCCATCTTTTGTCTTTAGGCAGCCTGCTGATGTACGTGTTTTTTTATTAGTAAGCTCCTGAATTCTTTTGTGCATTAGTTTCGCATTTTTACTGTTGTGTTGTTTTTCAATTTCTCTGCAATTTTTCTCAAGCCATGTTTCTTTTGCCTCCTTACATAAGGTTCTGACTTTTCTGTGAATTTCTTCATATTTTGCAGGATTATTTTTGTTCTGTCTTCTTGTTTCCATTAGTTGTAAAATGTCTTCAGTCATCCATGTCTTACGGCCCACTTTCTTTCCTTTTGGAATAGTTTTTTTCTGCTGCACAACTGATTGAATTCTTCAGCATTTCCCATTGATCATCTACATCTTAAAATAGGATCTCATAGATCAGACAATAAATCAAATTTGTTCTTTACTTCTATGTTAAAATTATCTTGTATTTCTTTGTCAGTTTTCAATGTGCACAAGTCATATTTAGGGTTTCCTGCTGTATACTTGACTTTCTTTAACTTTACCCTCAATGTGCCCTGTAATTAATCTGTGATCACTGTAACAGTCTGCATTTGGAACTGTTTTTACAACTGTTAACGCATTTCGAAACCTTTTGCTAATCAGGATGTAATCTATCTGGTTTTTAATCCTGCTGTCTGGACTCCTCCATGTCCATAATCTTCTAACATGCTGTTTAAACCAGGTGTTTCCTAAAACCATTTCTTGTTCTTTTGCCCATTCTACAAGTCTGTATCCTCTTTCATTTCTCTCTCCCAAACCATGGTTGCCTACACTGCATCCATCGATTTGCTTTCCTATTTTTGCGTTGAAATCACCCATTATGATATTTATTTCTGATGTTTTACAGTTCTTCAAAGCCGACTCCATGTCATTATAAAATTCCTCTATACTTTCTTCACTGCATTCACTTGTTGGGGCATATACTTGAATGACATTTATTTTAAAAGGTCTTCCGTTAAATTTTACTAATAGAACTCTGTCTGACACAGCCCGATATCCTTTGACAGAATTTGATGTTTGCTTATCTAATATAATGGCTACACTTCTTTGCTGTTCTTCTCCCCCAGAGTAAATAATCCTACAATCCTCTCATGTCCTTATCCCTGCTCCTTTCCATCTCGTTTCCGATATTCCTAATATGTTAATCTTCTCTTCTCTCCATTTCTTTTTTGATGTTTTCTAATTTTCCATCTGCATTCATTGTTCTAACATTCCAAGTTCCTACTTTCAATGATATTAATCTTTTGCACCTAGTAGCCTGTTGACGGTCTGGAGTCACCTGGTGCGCATGACTATCCCTACCGGGCGAGGCTGCTCCTATGGAGCACCCATTTACGCCGTTTCTCTGATTATCGATGAGTCCACACAATATGATTTTCTTGGCATCTGTAAAGAAGGTAGTTTGCCATTGCTTTCCTTCCTAGCAGTGACCATACTGGTCAGTGACCGTAGCCATTGTCTCCTCAAAAAAGAGATCCTCTGCCTACCGTCGTGAAGGTGGAGACCATAACCTACAACTATCTGTCGGCTGCTCTACATCTTCATCCACCACCTGCACCCATGGCTTCACGTAACCCTGATCGGGGGGCTAAACGGGTACTCCACCTTGCCCAAGGGTGTCCCGTAGGCTAGCGGAGGGAAGGAGGCGCCTTACTAGTCCTTTGATAGGGGATACCCCTACCCCGACACCCGAGGGGTATTTTTATAATAGCTCACCTTATGACATACTTGTCAAAGCTGTCTACAATTGCCTTTCTACCTACCTATTAATGTTTCTGTTGAATTTGGTTGGTATGATTTATGAGCTAGCAAGTTCTTTAAAAGTACTAATCACAGACTGACTACTTTGGTTCTAGGCTAAATGTTATGATTAAGTATTTGAGGTGTTGTAGTAGACATGAATTCTGCCACTAATCTTCGGCTTCCTGTTCTCGCAGCTGGCAGTCGTGGCTCTCGAAGTCTGATTTCTCCTACTTCTTCTCAGTCGACGATGATTCCCACTGCTTTCCACACTGGATATTTGGGTTGAGCCTTGCTCGTAGATTAATTAACAGTGTCAATGTTCTTGACTAGGTGTTTCACTGGTCAGTGCTTCATTATCACTAAAGTTAGGTGCTAAGCAGCACTTATTGTTGTAACTTATATATATATATATATATATATATATATATATATATATATATATATAATATATATATATATATATATTATATATATATATATATATATAAGTGTGAATGGCGATTAAATCAGTGTTTGTGGATAAGTTGTTGCAGTCAGCCAGGTGTAACTTCAATCGGCGTGGGTGCACAAGAATCCAGTCTCATGTAGGACAATTCTCTTCAATCTGGGAGCGAACTACAATCTTTGTAAAAGTATTGGCTAATATTGCCAAGAGGAGTGGTTCGCCTCTATTTAACAATGCTTTTTCTTTTCTCGTTCGAAATGCGACCCGTCTCCTTCAGATCTGAGGTTTTTATCAGACCGGGTTTTGTCAGTTTCGTCTCAGCTAAAAATTATGGCCCCGGCTTTATTGCCAATCGGCCCATTTGTATAGTGAGACCAACTCCAACGAAATTTTCCTGGTTTGGCTGGCGCCCGAATTCGCCTATCATCCATTCTACTTACATGTACAGACAGTTTAAGGGTAACAAATTTAATATTTATAAAAAGCGATGGCTACACTACTGACTCTGTCACAGTACCTTACATTATTAAGGGGTACGTCAGTTATAGGCAGTAC
>JACEFZ010011941.1:62500-155000 GCA_014155875.1 Cepaea nemoralis | reverse complement strand
TGGGAATCACATTTGACAGGAGTCTGTCCTTCAAGGACCATGTGGAGACGGTTGTGACAAGATCTCAAAAGGGACTCAATGCACTTAAAACTATGGCTGCAATGGACACAGAGCAGAGAATGCTCTTCACACTATATCAGCACTTGATCCTCTCAGTAATTGATTATGGACTAGGACTGCTCACTGTCTCAAAGAGTCAGCTGGTGAAATTAGAGCGCATACAGAACGAAGCTATGCGGGTCATTCTGGGATGCACCAGAGACACCCCAGTAGTGTGTATGCGTTACATCCTTGGTCTGCCGACTGTTGCTGGTAGGCACAAGGTGATGCAGGCGAAGGCATACCTCAGAATAGCTGCAGATACAGATCACCCTTTGCATGAGGCGCTGGACGAAGTTAAGGGTCAGAGACTGATAAGAGGGAAATCATGGATGGCTCAAGCGGAGGATACGATCAGACAGGTGTGCCCCTTGGAGAACATCAGGCGAGGAGAGGAGTGGGTCAGAGTGCCAGCGGAGCAGGCAGACTTGTGCAGAGTTATAATCACATTGAGCCGGGAGTGCAGGGAGTGGCCAGCAGGGGCCACGGAAGTGGAAATCCAGCAACTAATTCAGGATAATGCTCGCCCGGGTGATGTGATTATCTACACGGATGGTTCGGTGTTGAGAGGTAGGAGAAGTGCCTGGGGATTCTTAGCAAAAGCTAATGGTCGACGTTTGGTGCAGGAGAGCCTGGCGTATGATGAAACAGCATCTAGCTTAAGAATGGAGGTGGAGGCGGTCAGTGCAGCTTTCCGCTGGATGGAGAACACGATACATACACACATTGTGATTGTAACTGACTCAGAAAGCATGCTGAGGAGGGTGAGGACAGGCAGGCTTCGTGCAGAGTGGCTTGCTTCGCTTCGGAGGTCACGGGTAGCAAGCATCACCTGGATCTTTTCTCCGGGGCATGCCGGTGTGCTGGGGAATGAACAGGCGGACAGATTGGCTGGCTCGGCAAAACTTGGTGGAGTATTGATGCATGACAAGGCAGACGTGGTTGCGGCCTTGTGGGAGCACGTGTACACCTCGGAGGAGCAAATGGATCACCATAGTCTGGTAAGAATGAGGCAGCGAGGTGTGACGAGGGGATCTGGCCGACGCTCGACGCTCAGAGGAAAGGCGAGACGGACATATAATCAGATTGCTACTGGAACTATTAGTGCTGGAACTCTTCGCTGGCTGCTGAGGATGGGGACGGAGCGCTTATAGGAATGCCCCGAATGCTGTGATGTCGGTTCCTAAATCAATCAATCAATCAATCAATCAATCAATCCATTTGTGATCCCATTTGGTCATTCCAAAAACATCTCATCTCGTTGAACCATCGAAGACCCCATTTTCATGCAAATTGCGAAAATCAAAGATGATGTAAATATTCAGCCAAATTGTGAAATCAGAAATCTGTGTACGCTGGGATTGAATATAACCAAGGTAACCCTTGGTTCAACCTGAATGAAATGTTATCTGTGACAAGTTGGGAAATACCCTATCAGAATCTAGAAAAATTCTAGAACGATGACAGGAATACTGCAGCGAAATATAGGATATGAATGACTGAGATACAAGAACTAATGATAGCAGAGACAGATTCTGAACCCTCATTATATGAAACTGTATGGGCAATAAAGAACCCGAAGACTGGTAAATCACCAGGATGTGATGAGATACCAGCTGAACTAATTAAAGCGGGAGGAGAACAGAGCTAAAAAATCTATCACGCATTATGTACAAAGATATGGAAATATGGTATATAGCCAAAATATTGGAAGAGAACTATCTTTATTCGAATACCAAACAAGAGCAACCTGAAATTATGCACCAACTATAGAGCTGTTGCCCTGATCGTCATGCAAGTAAAACTTTACTAAACTTCATAATGGGAAGACTTCGTAAGGAAATGAAAGAAGAGGTTAAGGTGGTTCAAGCTGGGTTAAGACAGGGAAGAGGAACAAGAGATTACATACTCAATATGCATTTTGTAATGGGAAAGTGTAGAGCATTTAATGTAAACCTATTCTCATGATTTGTGGATTATTCAGAGGCATTTGACTGTGTATAACATCAGAAACTTTGGGAAACCATGAGGAAAATGGGCTTTCCATCACATGTAGTACAACTCTTAAAAATGCTCGATCTAGACCAAAAAGCAGCAGTTAGAATAGATGGCGAGACATCAGATTGGTTTGATATCAAGCAATGTGTCTCTCAAGGCTGTGTGCTGTCCGTCTATGTGTTTAACCTGTACGCCAAAAATATAATGAGAAATGTCAGAGATGATATAACTAAGGAGTAATATGATGCTCTAAATATCAGTGGTCATAAAATATGAAACGGGATTGCGTGTTTTACGTTATAAAACGAATTTCAGAAGGGCGAGAACTACAGAACCATAAAGTATGGAGGGAAAAACAATATCAAGTAATTGGTTCTTGTATTAAAGCGATCTTGAAATAATCTTAATTCCTCCCCCTCCCCCTTCCCCCCGGAAACCCTAAAATTCCCCCCCCCCCCTAGGGGGAATTCCCCACCAGTTGAGAAGCACTGGTCTAGCCTAATCTTACCTGTTCACGATAGGCTCGTCATGATATTATTCTCCAGCTCGCTGAGTCAGGACGTGGGTGCGTCGTCATTCGCACTGCGAGCGCTAACAAGTCAAGTCGCCTGAACTAGTCAAGCAGACTAATACGGGGAGGGGGGGGGGGGGAAGTCACGTAGAAAGTCCAACAACAAGAAACACGCGGCATCCAAGATGTGCAGCGTGGGAGCCGACAAGACAGTCAAGAAGACGAACGTGGAGAGCCTGCCTGCTAGCTGTACTAAAGAACCTGAAACTATATCTATTACTGAAGCTACCACGAGGGAGAAGATCGACAGCCCACCACAGACAAGAGTCAAGACAACAGAGAAGAAAGAGGAGAAAGACACCAGAGCCGGGAACACCGACTCAAAAACAGTCCGATGGGTTGTCAATCGGATTCAAGTGGAGCTTACAGATGAAGAAATCCTGAAGCAGCTACGAGAAGAGAATCTTCACATCCGATTCTTGAAGGCGGAGCGGCTCCTCACCTACTTCAAGATACCTACAACCTTGGCAGTGGTGACGTCGGAGGGCAGCGAATGCCGACCACAGTATCAATCAGCAAGAAAATACAACAGCCAGAGAGATTCATCCCAAGAGTCAATCAATGTTCAAGATGCCAGAGGGCCGGCCACAGCAGAGCAACATGTCGCAGTAAGACGGAAATCTGTCGATACTGCGCAGATCACCACGCCTTGAAGGATTGTCCGCTGACCAAGCTGGACACGGACTTCCGAGCACCCAACAACAAAAGAAAGTGCGCCAACTGCCTGGGCAAACATGGAGCGAGATACTTGAGATGTCCGTACCTACAAAGACACAGAGACGTGTTAAAGATCGCCATCAACACCAAGACGCCATATAAGGAAGCAATGCGGAGGTGCGGGACAGCCACGGGCATCTCAAGATGAAAGAGCTCAACTACAAAGCCAGATCGACGAGTTAAAGAAACAAGTCAAGGCACTGCTGACGCCTAACCCGACCAGCGACAACGAGAATCTACTGGCGGAAATAAAGGAGATCCAGCAAAACATCAAGCGAGAAGTGGAACAGATGACCGCGTTGAAGCAGGAAAACGAAGAAATGCTACGCACCATAAAAGCGAGAGAGAGAGAGAGAGAGAGAGAGAGAGAGAGAGAGAGAGAGAGAGAGAGAGAGAGAGAGAGAGAGAGAGAGAGAGAGAGAGAGAGAGAGAGAGAGAGAGAGAGAGAGAGCGGCTAAAATCTGAAATGAAATCAACTCAAAACAAACCAACAGAAGCCATGCAAGAGACCACAGAGAAGCCGCAAGAAACCAACAAAAAACCGAGCCGGAACCGCAAGATAAAACCAGCAGCCGAACCACGACGCCCGAAACACCCAAGGGGAAACCAACATCCCGCCAGACAGCCGAAGAAAGACAAGATGAGGAACCTTTCGACGCCATGGAGTGGTTTACAAAGGAACCTACTCTGGAGGAAATGGAGGAGTACATAGAAGAAGAAAAGAAACGGGCAAGGCAAGAGGAACTCAGGCACGAGGAATACATGAGGAGACAAAGCAAAAGGAAAGAAGGTGAAGAAACTCAGGGGGAAACCCATAGAATACCCGGAGATAATCTCTGACTATGATACCGGCATTGAGTACTATATCGAGGACGGAGAGATAGTCCCATGGCTGACCACAGAGGAAGCAATCGAAAGACAGCAAGAACTTAAAGCGCGAAAGTGAGAAAAAAGCGCAAGGAGGTAAATAACATCGAAAAGCTTCTACGGGCAATACACAGAACAGGAGGCAAAAATATTAAATAAAAAGTCCTTATAAGGACTACAACCAGCCAAGCTAGACGAGCCAGTAGCCTGCACCAACAAAGAAAACCACAAGAGGAAACATGCGCAATGGACAGCCGCCGACCGATCCCCCCCCCCCCCCTGATGACGTCACAGACACAAACGATATATAACCAGTCCGGGATAGGACTTACTCGTAAGAGAGCACAAGACAAGAATTAGGGTGAATGAACCAACAAAAACCGCGGACCTCAACAATAACCACAGCTGAAAAACAGGTTGAACGAGGCCGAATTTGGAATTTTCGTTTTGAAAATTGGAATTGGAAAAGTGCTCGTTCTTAAACATCCGGTGTGCTGATGCTGAGTTAGCAGAGTAAACACCTACACCGGTCATTTGGACTGAAATATTGACTTATCGTCCTTGACTTGGGGACATAAATTACAGGTGCCTCAGAAGTCGGAATTGGTTCGCCTGAAGGTGAGGGACACTGTAATTTGGACAGCTAATCCACACGTAAAATTAAATCCAGTGATACTAGAAAGTAGCGTGCATGGACTGCGCTTCAGTTCAAAGCTAGTGAGCGTTAACAAATAAATAAAATCTCAACTATCTATGTGCCTCTGTATGGAGGAGAGAACCCCAGGACACGACGGACTTCCCTATTGTCTTCAGCAGGACGCGAACCAACCGGTCACTAGAACCTCCGTAACTACCACAGTATTGTTGGGTGGCAGGCGCGGACATGTCCCAACGCTAAGATTATCTGGACTGTACGCAAGTCTATATGTGATCACAGTCTGGCATACACCGATTCCCATGTTGAAGTGTGGGGTATGGGCGAGTCTCTCGTGGTTTAGACTGGCCTTCAACCAGCGTGGGGGATACCCATTGCCTGTGTCATTTGGTAAATCTATCAAAGTGTGATTGTTGTGTTTGGCTAGCCATCCAAATGTGTGTCACATGTTACTTATAGACCACACACACACACACACACACACACACACACACACACACACACACACACACACACACACACACACACACACACACACACACACACACACACATGACACACAGGCATACACATGGCTGTGCGGTAGAATTTCTCAGTAAGATGCAAGTCTTCGAAATGCCGGCCTTTAATGATGCAAGTCTTTGAAATTCCGCCCCTCCTTCGTTGCTTAAGCCACCAGCTTACGGTGCAGCCTGGTGCGGCCGCCTCTCTGTATCATAGCACGACACTGCCCTGGACATACACAAACACATACATACAAATAAAAAAGTCAAATATATACACAGATGTGTGTATGTATGTGTGGGTGTGTACCTAACTTTATTACTTTCCGCAGATACTGCGCTTATTGTTGAAGTTATATGTTGCATCTGGCAAGCAGTCGTACCCACGTTACACAGTCTAACAATGGAGCGTGCTGGAGAGAAACGCGACGTGTAAATAAGCCTCAATCAATGCGGCAAACTTCATTGCCGCCCTATTTTCGGAAATTGCCAGAGGCAAACCAACCGTCAGCACCCCATCAGTCGTGGAGCAGAACTTTCCGCGAGTAAAAGTAGTTTGATTCCTGGAATGTTGCCATGGTAAAGTTATCGCCGTTGTGTTTTAAGGGTGTCCAGTTGGTCATACGTCGAAGTAGTCTTGTTCTTGCAGCGAGCTGCTGTCGTCGTCATTTGGTTGTGACAGGTAGGAATCCCTGTCTGTAACTATCGCTTTAAATTGTTATGTTATCTAATGCATCCTTTGGTCTCTGTTTTTTTTTTTTTTTGCTTCTGTGGGTGCCAAAGAAATCATGTGTGTTTATTTACGATCAGTCTGTGGTCTGAAATTGGTCCCCAATTGATATTTATGTGTAGTACCTGTATAGCATTTGAGCCGACCAATGATATTTCTCTTCTTTAAATGTTTGTTAATATACTGGGCGCAGCATTACTGTCTGGTGTGTTTGTGTATTTGTTATTTGACCTACACTGGTATAATATAAGCTTCTGAGACCTATGGTGCTATTTCAACGATTAGATACGAGTTCTGTCCATACCCCATAGCTGAGGGTTCATGTGGATGACAAACCTCGCTAAAGAAGACACCTTATTTATGGGGTGCCTAGTTGGTCATGCCAATAGACGTGTTTCTGCAGCCGGACGTTGTCATTTGGTTTGAATCCCCATGAGTAACTATAGTTTTCAAACGTGTGTTGTCTGGTGCTTCCCCTGGTCTCTACTTCTGCTTCTATAAGCTCCAAACAAAATACGTGTGTTTATTATTTGTGAACTATCACTTTTGTTTAGCACGAAAGCATGTTGCGTTTGACAATACACTGGCGTTAGATCTGTTACAACTGCGCACTTAGCAGACTATAGTGTCAACTAATAAGGTAGTAAGACTGAAGAGAAACAACAAGCGTAATCGTACGCATTTAACCTTATAAGAACCCCAGGCTAGGCCAACAGAAATCACAGACCACGTCAGTCATGTATTCCACTTGTGAATGTCCCCCGAAGTCAGAGAGTGTCTGCCTGTATGGCGAGGAACCACAAGTCTGCACACCAATAAGCCAGACATGGGACAACGGATACTCACGCAAATCTCAGGTCCTGTATAACATCACACTGATGTTGGACAACAGGATGCCTTCATCCGACATACAGGACTTCGCGTTGGAGCTCAAGCCACCGAACACAAGCAAGCAAACAAGCCACTTGTGAATTGAATGAATGGGACAATGTCAAAGGGAAATGAACCAACAATGATATAATAACAGCTAGGAAAGGTCTTCCAGGTCTTCGTTTTGGAACCAGCCTATTTAAAGAACATTGTTAACTGCATGAACTGCATTGTCTTCTGCAATTCTTGCAGACTTATGCAATTCTCGCAGACGTCTGCAATTCCTGGAGACTTTTGCAATTCCTGTAGACTTCAGCAATTCCTGTATACGTCTGCAATTACCGTAGACTTCTACAATTACCGTAGACTTCTACAATTACCGTAGACTTCTACAATTACCGTAGACTTCTACAATTACCGTAGACTTCTACAATTACTGTAGACTTCTACAATTACCGTAGACTTCTACAATTACCGTAGACTTCTACAATTACCGTAGACTTCTATAATTACTGTAGACTTCTATAATTACTGTAGACTTGTACAATTACTGTAGACTTCTACAATTACTGTAGACTTCTACAATTACCGTAGACTTCTTCAATTACCGTAGACTTCTACAATTACCGTAGACTTCTACAATTACTGTAGACTTCTACAATTACCGTAGGCTTCTACAATTACCGTAGACTTCTTCAATTACCGTAGACTTCTTCAATTACCGTAGACTTCTACAATTACCGTAGACTTCTACAATTACTGTAGACTTCTACAATTACCGTAGACTTCTACAATTACTGTAGACTTCTACAATTACTGTAGACTTCTGCAATTACTTTAGACTTCTACAATTACTGTAGACTTCTACAATTACCGTAGACTTCTTCAATTACCGTAGACTTCTACAGTTACCGTAGACTTCTACAATTACCGTAGACTTCTACAATTACCGTAGACTTCTTCAATTACCGTAGACTTCTACAGTTACCATAGACTTCTACAATTACTGTAGACTTCTACAATTACTGTAGACTTCTACAATTACTGTAGACTTCTACAATTACTGTAGACTTCTACAATTACTGTAGACTTCTACAATTACTGTAGACTTCTACAATTACTGTAGACTTCTACAATTACTGTAGATTTCTACAATTACCGTAGACTTCTACAATTACTGTAGACTTCTACAATTACTGTAGACTTCAACAATTACTGTAGACTTCTGCAAATGCTGTAGACTTCTGCAAATGCTGTAGATTTCTGCAATTCATATCGACTTTTTCAATTTCTGTAGACTTCTATAATTCCTGTGTTAAGTATCTATCAATTTCTGTCATGTATAAATTATATGTGTGGTCCTGTCATGTGTAAATTATTTATCTATTGCTGTCATGTGTAAATTATCTATCTGTTGCTGTCATGTGTAAATTATCTATCTGTAGCTAGTATGTGTAAATTATCTATCTGTTGCTGTCATGTGTAAATTATCTATCTGTTCCTGTCATGTGTAAATTATCTATCTGTTGTCGTCATGTGTAAATAATCTCTGTTGTCGTCATGTGTAAATTATCTATCTGTTGCTGGTATATGTAAATTATCTATCTGTTCCTGTCATGTGTAAATTATCTATCTGTTGCTGTCATGTGTAAATGATCTATCTGTTGTCGTCATGTGTAAATAATCTCTGTTGTCGTCATGTGTAAATTATCTATATGTTGCTGTCATGTGTAAATTATCTATCTGTTGCTGGTATGTGTAAATTATCTATCTGTTGCTGGTATGTGTAAATTATCTATCTGTTCCTGTCGTGTGTAAATTATTTTCTATTGCTGTCATGTGTAAATTATCTATCTATTGCTGTCATGTGTAAATTATCTATCTGTTGCTGTCATGTGTAAATTATTTTCTATTGCTGTCATGTGTAAATGATCTATCTGTTGTCGTCATGTGTAAATAATCTCTGTTGTCGTTACGTGTAAATTATCTATCTGTTGCTGCCATGTGTAAATTATCTATGTGTTGCCGGTATGTGTAAATTATCTATGTGTTGCTGTCATGTGTAAATTATCTATGTGTTGCTCCATGTGTAAATTATTTATCTGGTGCTGTCATGTGTAAATTATCGATCTGTTCCTGTCATATGTATATTATCTATATATTACTGTCATATGTAAATTGTCCATCTATTGATGTCATGTGTAAATTATCTATTGATGTCATGTGTAAATTATCCATCTATTGCTGTCGTGTGTAAATTATTTATCCGGTGCTGTCATGTGTAAGTTATCTATTGATGTCATGTGTAAATTGTCCATCTATTGCTGTCATGTGTAAATTATCTATTGATGTCATGTGTACATTATCTACCTGTTGCTGTCACGTGTAAATTATCTATCTGTTGCTGTCATGTGTAAATTATCTATCTGGTGCAGTGTGTAAATTATCTATCTGTTGCTGTCATGTGTAAATTATTTATTGATGTCATGTGTAAATTATCTGTTGGGGGGTACGGGGTGTCAGGCATTGGTAGCACCTTTTCAGGACCCATCCCCCACTGGTCCAAGCCTGACACCCAGCTCGTTCCTGTGGCTCCTAGTAGCTGTCAGCATGCGGCAGCGGCCACCCCCCCCCCCCCCCCGGGCAACAGATGTGAGCGGCTGGCTAAACCAGGCGTGGGTAGCCGATTTGGTGTCAAACCAAGCGGTAAACTAGGGTATGCCTACCCAGCATGTGAAGACAGGATTCGGCAGACTGCGCGGAAGAAATCATTCCCGATTCAACGGGCAAGACGGCGTTTACCTGCAAAGCGTTGTGGAACGTAATGAGCACGGCAAGGCACGTAGAGCGCCTTGGCCATCCACTGCACCTGTATTCGTCTCCAGTCATCTCGACTTGTCTTGCCACTGGACTCAGATGGACTCAGGCGAGAGAGTGAGGTCGACGAATTGCGCAACTCTTCCTCACTTTAATCCAAGTCATCGCGCAAGTCATTCTTCATCCAACAACAACAACAAACATCTATCTGTTGCTGTCATGTGTAAATTATCTATCTTTTTCTGTCATGTGTAAGTTATCTATCTGTTCCTGTCATGTGTAAATTATCTATCTGGTGCTGTCATGCGTAAATTATCTATCTGGTGCTGTCATGTGTAAATTATTTATCTGGTGCTGTAATGTGTAAATTATCTACCTGGTGCTGTCATGTGTAAATTATCTACCTGGTGCTGTCATGTGTAAGTTATCTATCTGTTCCTGTCATGTGTAAGTTATCTATCTGTTCCTGTCATGTGTAAATTATCTATCTGGTGCTGTAATGTGTAAATTATCTATCTGGTGCTGTCATGTGTAAATTATTTGTCACAGTCTGAATCCATCTACGACGTGATCGTCCCCCTGCCCCCCTCCCTAGATCATTGCCTGGATGTACGCATGCTTACGCCACGAGGTCTTCAACTGTAGCTAGTATTGCTCTGACCGGGGAGTCTTGTATTTGCCTCAATACTCCCCAGTTTATATGCTAATTCCACTGAATGTCTGGGTATCTTGCGTGTTCATCAGGCGCCTTAGTTTGTTACAGCATTCATTGGTGATCCTCTGTCTGTATGCGCATCCAATATTGGCGTGGCTATGCATAATCAAAATGGCTCCAATTTGCTATTCTCAGTTATATTCTTCTTCTTCTTCTTCTTCTTCTTCTTCTTCTTCTTCTTCTTCTTCTTCTTCTTCTTCTTCTTCTTCTTCTTCTTCTTCTTCTTCTTCTTCTTCTTCTTCTTCTTCTTCTTCTTCTTCTTCTCCACCTCCTCCTGCTGCTGCTGCTTCTTCTTCTTCTTCTTCTTCTTCTTCTTCTTCTTCTTCTTCTTCCTTCTTCTTCTTCTTCTTCTTCTTCTTCTTCTTCTTCTTCTTCTTCTCTTCTTCTTCTTCTTCTTCTTCTTCTTCTTCTTCTTCTTCTTCTTCTTCTTCCTTCTTCTTCTTCTTCTTCTTCTTCCTTCTTCTTCTTCTTCTTCTTCTTCTTCTTCTTCTTCTTCTTCTTCTTCTTCTTCTTCTTCTTCTTCTTCGTCTTCTTCTTCTTCTTCTTCTTCTTCTTCTTCTTCTTCTTCTTCTTCTTCTTCTTCTTCTTCTTCTTCTTCTTCTTCTTCTTCTTCTTCTTCTTCTTCATCTTCTTCTTCTTCTTCTTCTTCTTCTTCTTCTTCTTCTTCTTCTCTTCTTCTTCTTCTTCTTCTTCTTCTTCTTCTTCTTCTTCTTCTTCTTCTTCTTCTTCTTCTTCTTCTTCTTCTTCTTCTTCTTCTTCTTCTTCTTCTTCTTCTTCTTCTTCTTCTTCTTCTCTTCTTCTTCTTCTTCTTCTTCTTCTTCTTCTTCTTCTTCTCTTCTTCTTCTTCTTCTTCTTCTTCTTCTTCTTCTTCTTCTTCTTCTTCTTCTTCCTTCTTCTTCTTCCTCCTTCTTCTTCTTCTTCTTCTTCTTCTTCTTCTTCTTCTTCTTCTTCTTCTTCTTCTTCTTCTTCTTCTTCTTCTTCTTCTTCTTCTTCTTCTTCTTCTTCTTCTTCTTCTTCTTCTTCTTCTTCTTCCTTCTTCTTCTTCTTCTTCTTCTTCTTCTTCTTCTTCTTCTTCTTCTTCTTCTTCTTCTTCTTCTTCTTCTTCTTCTTCTTCTTCTTCTTCTTCTTCTTCTTCTTCTTCTTCTTCTTCTTCTTCTTCTTCTTCTTCGTCTTCTCTTCCTCCTCCTCCTCCCCATATTTAGTTGCTAGTTAGTTAGTTAGTTACTGGAACATAGTCCGCCAACCAACTCAGGTGTCCTTACCGTGGTAGTCTCCTGCAGCCCCTTCAATGTCCTCCCTGTAATATTTATTTGTCTCTAATTCTCCTCTCCCTCCCTGTAATATTTATTTGTCTCTAATTCTCCTCTCCCTCCCTGTAATATTTATTTGTCTCTAATTCTCCTCTCCCTCCCTGTAATATTTATTTGTCTCTAATTCTCCTCTCCCTCCCTGTAATATTTATTTGTCTCTAATTCTCCTCTCCCTCCCTGTAATATTTATTTGTCTCTAATTCTCCTCTCCCTCCCTGTAATATTTATTTGTCTCTAATTCTCCTCTCCCTCCCTGTAATATTTATTTGTCTCTAATTCTCCTCTCCCTCCCTGTAATATTTATTTGTCTCTAATTCTCCTCTCCCTCCCTGTAATATTTATTTGTCTCTAATTCTCCTCTCCCTCCCTGTAATATTTATTTGTCTCTAATTCTCCTCTCCCTCCCTGTAATATTTATTTGTCTCTAATTCTCCTCTCCCTCCCTGTAATATTTATTTGTCTCTAATTCTCCTCTCCCTCCCTGTAATATTTATTTGTCTCTAATTCTCCTCTCCCTCCCTGTAATATTTATTTGTCTCTAATTCTCCTCTCCCTCCTGTAATATTTATTTGTCTCTAATTCTCCTCTCCCTCCCTGTAATATTTATTTGTCTCTAATTCTCCTCTCCCTCCCTGTAATATTTATTTGTCTCTAATTCTCCTCTCCCTCCCTGTAATATTTATTTGTCTCTAATTCTCCTCTCCCTCCCTGTAATATTTATTTGTCTCTAATTCTCCTCTCCCTCCCTGTAATATTATTTGTCTCTAATTCTCCTCTCCCTCCCTGTAATATTTATTTGTCTCTAATTCTCCTCTCCCTCCCTGTAATATTTATTTGTCTCTAATTCTCCTCTCCCTCCCTGTAATATTTATTTGTCTCTAATTCTCCTCTCCCTCCCTGTAATATTTATTTGTCTCTAATTCTCCTCTCCCTCCCTGTAATATTTATTTGTCTCTAATTCTCCTCTCCCTCCCTGTAATATTTATTTGTCTCTAATTCTCCTCTCCCTCCCTGTAATATTTATTTGTCTCTAATTCTCCTCTCCCTCCCTGTAATATTTATTTGTCTCTAATTCTCCTCTCCCTCCCTGTAATATTTATTTGTTTCTAATTCTCCTCTCCGTGTGTGGTTAGGTCTCCCTCTCCTTTAGTTAGTTCTATTTGAATCATTAGTTTTATACAGGTCTCGTCTGGCCAAGTTACTAGCGTTAACAGAACAATTTTATCTGGCAATCTCATCTCATCTCATCATGTTCCTCTTGTACCTTGCGGTGTCGAGGTGAAGTATAAACAGCGGGAGAGTGTCCGCTTATGGGCTTCATGTATCGATATTCCCATGGACTCTGTTTTTCCCTGCGTCCATCGTTTACGTGGTCGGCCGCATCCTCTGCTTCCCTCTGGTCTGTACATCATTTCTTGTTGTGGTATGCTGTTGTGGTAACCTTCTTGCATGGCCGAACCATTTGACTTGCTGCCTTCTAATAAAATCTAGTGCAGCTATAACCCCGACTTTAGTCTTGATTTCTTCATTACTGATCTGATTACTGATGCGTTGAGTATTCTTCTCAGGAATCTCATTTCTGTTGTTGTGATTTTTCTTTTCTCTTTTTCTGTCATTGTCCAGGTTTGGCATTGGTAACATAGAGTTGGTAGGTTTATCTGGCAATACTGGATGAAACTACCTCTTTTTAGCCCCTTGCGACATCATTGAATCTTTCTTACATTAGATTATTGTCAAAGTAAGTAAAGGACCATTGGACACGCTTTAAGATGGACTGGGTATATGGTGCTTGATGTCTATTTCTATACCAATTGTAGACTAATCGGCACTCTATGTAGTAGTGTAGCCAGTGTCCCTCCGACCGCCACACAAGCATTGTCCTGTCCTCACTTTAAGCTGTGACCATCTGGAATCCCAGATCCATTAACAGAACCGCCGTAACACGGATTCCAACCTACGACCACCGGACGGGCAGGCAAGCGTCTAGCCACTACGCCGACACGGTTCCCCATTAGATGGGACAACAAAGGCATGGTTCCCCTTGACTTGTCCGTTCAGTATCTTTCAGTAGCTGTAGTGTTTGCACTATATCCATTGTTTCCAGTGTTACATGTTTGTGTGGATTTCATTGCTTCTATGGTAAGTCCGGCATCCGATGTTGACCCTATGTAAGTTGTGTCATAATGTAGCTGGCAGCTGCACACCGTGCTGGAGGCCATACTCTAAGTGTGGTCGTTTGCTTGACTTTTAAACGTTTCTGATTATATGTTTATTTGCTTCCCTGGTGTGACCATTACATTTTCTCATCATAGCGAGTTTTCTTCTGGCTTTTGTTTGAGAGGTTTTTTTTTTTCAAGTCATTCTGGTGCGAAATGTTACTTCTGGTTGACTATTTCCCTTAAAATGGTACCACCGATGATGATTTTTTTTCCAGGTTTCTGTTTCATGGAAAAAGTAAACAGTGATACAGCGAATTTTTCAATGTTAATTAACACACATTAATTATCTGTCCGCCGGCATGTAACTGACCACTGATAGTAAATAACTCTACTCAGTTTCATATTAAGCTTCATTTTATTGACATGATATGTGGACACCATAAATTAATTAGCAACACCCATTTAATAACACTACCTCTAATCCCTACCCAAATAGTCACGTACTTCAGAACCACCCAGGGGAGATAAACATAACTCGTGGCAGACTACAGTCCCTTTTAAAGGTAGGACATTCTCAACATCTTGTCAGACAGCAGTAAAGTAAAGCGGCACCGTATCCCACTCGCTACGCATGCTACACTGATCACGGTATCGGTTTCATTAACATGGCAACGTTCTTCCTGTCTTCCTACATTGTCCTTTTCCCAAACCAATCACCATATTGCTGCTTTTTATTGTACTGGATCTAACGAAGGCAGAGCTGTGATCTTCGAGTTCTTTTCTCAGTTGCGTCTAGTGGTTGTCATTATATATGCCGTCTTTATATGTTTTCTTTACATTGATATTTTGATGTTATTATTATTGTTTTTACCTTTTTTATTTGTATTAAATATTTTTTATTTACATGTATATATTTTTATTTTTATTGCTTTTATATTGTTATTTTCCCGATGAACCAAATAGTGAGAGAGCAGCGGCAGCATCCTTGCCTGCCAGCGATGTGGTGAGTTCTAATTCCCCTAAACCGGCACCTGAAAATATGCTGTGAAGTAAAGGTTGGTGGTGGGACATTGCCTACATGAAACAACCCTCACCCCCATCCCCTTTCACCCAGTACCGACTAGTCTGTAAAATTACCAAACAGCCATTATTCCGTCGTAGAAATATGAAATCTGAGCACCTGTCGTGTCCTCCTTTAAAGTGTCGTCCCTGGAGTGAGGAGATCCGACACCCACATTATAATATTTTTTTTCTTCCAATATTCTGGAGAATCCACCAGCTTCCGTCCAACACACTCCATCAGCCTATGGACACCTTTTCCTATCACTCTCACACTGTCGTACTATGCCCCCTTCTCATACTTCCCCAACGCAACATACTCAACAACTCTTGCTTCTAGAAATTAATAAAGAGTAATTTATTAAAATAAAAGTGTAACGTATATGAGACGTGTATGTGAAGAAAATGTGTGACGTGTTCTATAAAGTGTGTAGACTCTGACTCTCAGACAGCAACCCAGTCAGCTGATCCCAGCAAAGATAGACCACAGCACGTTACGTCAGAACATGTACTTCTCACCCGTTGCCGGAACCATCTTGCCGGATAATGCTTTGCCTCTGTAGACCTCTGGTAATCCAATTTCATGAACATCCGAAATAGACACCGGTGGTATTAACAGTTAATCATGGACCGGTTGCACTCTACACAATGTCCGTTCCTAATGTTCCTAAACAAACTGCACAAGTCTTTTGCAGTGTGTACGCAGTTAGTTAGTTAGTTAGTTAGTCGACAGATCATCCTCGTTGCACATCGAACCATTCAGTCCATAAGTGCTAATTACTAATGTTAATTGTTACTGTACTAACACTAGGTACTCTTAGCCGGTTCTCGGTTCGTTACTACTGTCTGATGCTGTGTGGTGCATCAGTATGCATCACTCTCTTTGATGAATCAATTTCCTTCTAGCGTAAGTTACGTTTCTGTATGCAACTTTATTGACTCTTGAACTGGTGTTCTTCAGAATGGGTTTTTTAATTCTTTCCCAAAACTTGTAGAGTTTCCTTGGATCTGGTAGGGAACCTAGGATAGAAACAACACATCTGGTGATAGTACTAGTCACTGATCCCTTCGGCTGAGTGTAAGCCTATCACCTTGCTTAATGATCTTTAGCTAACTAGACTTAGTCATAGAGCAGATTAGCTACCCACCTAGAGTCGAATCAGGCTATGACAAAGAAAAAATCAGCAAACAGAATGCGGAACCCCGCCCACCAGGGACACCTACGGGAAGATCCCAATTATCCCTCATTACTCAACTAGTAAAGCTTATCAACACTTCACTAATCTATTCTAGCTAACAGAGCCAAGTATCACTTCACTACTCTAGCTAGTTTCCACTAACAGTGCTAATCATCACACTATAGTTTAACAAGGCTACTGCCTAAAGTAATTATAACGAATATATTATAATAAGTTATACCTTAAATGGCACTACTGCAGTCCTATAAATCATATCTACATCTGCCATATAGGCACGTGTAAAATTAAGTCACTAATTAACACACGGTAGATATTATTTCCACTGGCACTGCAGTGCCCTGCACTCTGTCTAGAGCATTATTCAAGTCCACCCTAGTTGATCTCAACTCGAGTTTATATGGCAAACTACCAAAGTTGTCCACGTGACGTTATCCTTTACTCCCCCACACAGGTGGCACAGTGGCAAATCATCCCCTGTCAAGAACTATTTTCCTGGCTTAAATCCTGTCAAAGTTGTCAGTAATTGCCTAGATTCTCAAAACAAGCCAGCTAGTTTCTGTATACTCCCAACAAAGAGTTTCGATACCAAGCTGCCAATCATCTTGATGTGCCGGAAACCAAGAATTGACAGATGCACTGTTTTCCGTACTAGGTACTTCCGTTTTACATCTGCCCCTGTGATCTCACGGCTTCCATCTGCATTCAAATGTTGACAAACTTGTCAATCTTCTGTTCCGTGGTGACAATCCCAGCAGCCATTTTCGTCTGATGTCCGGCCGTATAGATGACAAACGGAACCATTCCATATCCTAAGCTGACAATATATGTGATTCTACTTGTTAATGAACTGCCAACTCTGTGTATCCATTCCTTCTCACTCACCACCAAATGTGTTTATGGGCTGACACGATGTAACCTGTGCAGCTGTGTTTACTCTGTTAGTACGACTGTTGTGGCCCAGAAAATATACGCCACGCAAACGTCGGTATTATTATCTGGGTTAACTCAGGGCGCTCGTGACATAGGCCCCCTCTTAAGAGAGTAGTCCATCTCACTCTTCTCCACCATGAGTTAAATCCAGATGATTCATTCCTCTTCTTCAGGAGCTGGGTGTCTTGACAAGAAGTCCGCTCCAACATTTTCCTTCCCAGGAATGTACTCTACTGTGAAATTATACGGTTGAAGTAACAACGACCACCGCATCAAACGTGCGTTGAGCTTCTGAGAAGTAGCCAGGAACATCAGGGGCTGATGATCCGACTGGACCCGAAACTTAACTCCATACAAATATGGCTGAAATTTTTGCACTGCCCATACGAGGGACAAGCATTCTCTCTCGACGGTTGAATAATTCCTCTCCGCCTGTAGAAGTTTCTTACTTGCGTATGCCACAGGTTTCAAAACCGAAGCATCGTCTTTTCCTTCCTGTAACAAAGCGGCTCCAATTCCAATCGCACTCGCATCCGTTCTCAACACAAATGGTTTGGAAAGGTCAGGGAGCTGTAATACAGGTTTGCTGACCAAGGCCTCCTTTAACTGACTATAGGCATTCTCACATTCTGGTGTCCAAATGATTTGATCCGGTAATCCCTTTTTCAAGGTTTCCGTCAACGGAGCTCCCAGTTCCGTGAAATGTGGGATAAATTTGTGGTAGAACCCACACAACGAGAGAAAAGATCGCACATCCTTCTTCGTTTTTGGCCTTGGTGCATTTCTGATTTTCTCCAGGTTCTTCTCTTCTGGGACAATGTGTCCTGGAGTGATGGTGTGACCTAGAAATTCCAGAGTCTGGTAACCAATCATGCACTTGGTTGGACGAGCAGTAAGCCCTGCTTCCTTGAGTCTATTAAACACTCTCTCCAAGGATTGTAAGTGGTCATCCAAGCTGTCACTGGAAATCAGAATATCATCCATGAATGAGATGATGGACGGATCCTGTAACGGATCTAGTAAAGTCCTCATCATGCGTGTAAACACACTAGGTGCATTGCTGAGTCCAAAGGGCATGACCTTGAATTCGTAGTGTCCACTGGGTGTACTGAAAGCTAACAGTGGTCGAATCTCCGGTTTGACTGGTATCTGATAGTACCCCCGACTCAGATCCACCTTTGAAAAGTACCGAGCCTTATGGAGCCTAGCGAATAACTGAGTTGGATTCGGCAAAGGTTCCACCTGAAACTGTGTATGACTGTTCAGAAGTCGGTAATCTATACACAACCTGTGTTCTCCACTTGGTTTGCGTAACAAAACTACCCCCGCATTGTATGGGGATGTGGATGGTGCAATCACGTCATCCTCCAGCAGTTTTTTTATTTCCTCCTCCAGGGCCTTTTCTTTAGAGAATGGCACTGGGTAAACCTTTTGGCGAACAGGCTCCTGTGTGGTCAAAGTCATCTCGAACTCCACCAACCTCGTTCGTCCTGGTTTATCAGTCAGTATCTCCTTATGAGACTTGAGAACCTGGGTTATCCTTTCCCTCTCCTGGGAGGTCAGATCAGGGTTCACTTGCACATCCCTATAGGTTTCCTGGTGTTCCAAGGGATATTCCCTGCCCTCGCTGGTTCCCACTTCTGTCTCCACTGCAACTGCCATTGCCATGAGGTGAGCTGCCTTGTCTCCGGGTCTCTCTTCGTATTTCCGCAAGAGATTGATATGGAAAATCTTCGACTTTCCCCGGATCCGGATTTGATAGTTGGTTCTGGATATTACCCTTTCCACGGGAAATGGTCCTTGCCAACCTATCTCCAGTTTGTTGTTTCCCGTTGGGAGTAGCAACAAGACTTTATCTCCTACCTCTAGAGATCTGTCTTTAGACCTACGGTTGTAGTAAGCCGCATGTCTTTTCCTGGCCTTTTTCAAGTTTTGATTTGCCAGAGTCCATCCCTTGTGGAGTTTTTCTTTCAGTTCCTCCACGTATTGATAGGATGAGATCACTTCTTCTGACGTCCCCTCTTCAGTCCAACTCCTCAACATGGCTTCCAACGGTCCTTTGATTGGACGACCAAACAGCAACGTAGCGGGTGGTAGTCCTGTTGAGCCATGAGGAACTTCCCGATAGGCAAAGAGTGCTGCTGGGATATATTCATCCCACCTATCAGGTTTTTCCTGCGCTAGTTTCCTGAGCATTGTCATCAACGTGCCGTTGAAACGCTCTACTTGTCCATTGGCTTGAGGGTGGTAAGGGCTGGTATGTATGTGGTTAGAGTGAAACACCCTAAATACCTCCTCCATGAGTTTTCCACAAAACTGAGATCCATTGTCCGTCAGAATTTGATCCGGAAAGCCTAATCTGGTAAAGGCCTCCATCAGTGCGTCCGCCACTCTTTTCGAGTCAATCGTGGTCAACGGTATGGCTTCACCCCACATTGTACAGCAATCCACCATTGTGAGTATATACATGTTCCTCTTCCTAGTCCTGGGAAGTGGACCCACGATATCGATGGCTACCCTCTCGAAAGGAGAGTTCATGATGGGCATCTCACCCAACACCACCGGTGCTGTCCAGTGTTTCGGTGCCACCCTCTGGCACTCAGGGCATGACTTCACATACCGACGCACATCATCTGTCATTCCCGGCCAATAGTAGTGGCAGGAAATCCGCTGCATGGTGGCGGCAATACCCATGTGTCCACTAAAGGAGATGGTATGCCCCATATGAAGAATCTGGGACCGATGAGCTTTCGGGACGACCAACTGACCGTATAGGTTGTCTCCCCTTCCTGCTCTCCTGTAGAGTATCCTATTCTTCATGTAGTACTGCCCCCGTCCTGGTGGATCAGCACTTTTCTGCAGCTTTTTGTAGCAAGGACGTAAAGTATCATCCTCACTCTGGGCAGTTCGTAGCTCCCCCGGCATTGGGTTAGTCACAATTGCGTCTGCCTCTTCCGTTTTCGTCTGAGAGCGAGTCTGCATTGCTCCCATATGGAATTGGCTCCCTGGGCATTCCCAGAAAGACATACCGGCAACCTAGGATGACTGGAAAAATGGGATCGGTCAATACAGCGGCCTTGATGGTGCCGGTGACGTACCGTGACCGAATCTCCACATTAGCAATGGGCAACTTCATGGTTACAGCACTCTTCTGTGCAGGCTGTATATCCAATGTTTCACCTGTGAATTGTTCTGGATGTACCAGATCCGCAGAAATCACGGCCTCCCCGTCCAGTCCTGTGTCGTATAAACACTCCACTTGACGACCGTTAACCTCTACCAATTCCACTACAGGTGGTTTTTCCTGGTCTGGAGTCTCTTCCTCGGCCTCGACCTGTTCGGTGGGCTCCACCTTAGGTTTCCCTGAGCACACGACGAATTGAGTGTCTCCTGACTTTTCTCTGCAGTCAATAGCATTGTGCGTATTTGACTTACATTGGTTGCACCATTTCCCTGTCCTAGATTTTCTATTGTCGGACTTGAGTGAGCTCCCCTGGTGGCGAGCTTCCTTGTTGACCTTGGCATATTCCGTGACAACCTCCTTGGAAGTCACTTGACATGCTGCAAAGTGAGGGTTCTTAGCCTTCGATTTGCAGTCCCTCGTATTGTGAGAGGGTGACTTACAAATTGAACACCACTTCTCCGACCACGGTCGTTTAGGTGTAGAGCTTGAAGTGCTCTTGCTTCCCTCCTTCTTCTTCTCTGAACTATCCTCTGATTTTTGCCCATAAGGTTCCCACTTTTTGGTTCCTGAGTTTTTGGCTTTCTTCTTGTCATGTTTCTCTTGACTTTTGGTGTTGGTGGAAAGGTTTTCCCCTGCCTCCCCATGTACCTCGACGAACCGTTCTGCTAATTTAGTCACGAGGTCAATACGTTCCGCTCCTTGTTCTCCCAGGAACGTCCTGAGAGGTTTAGACATTTGCTTCTTCAGCTGGTCGACCACCATGAGCTCTTCCAGACTCTCATAGTCATGTGCGAACCCAGCCAAATCCATCCACTTATGGAGATAAGATTTAAGACGCAAACTGTAGGCGGCAAACAACTCTCCCGGTTCTCGTTTCGCTGCTCGAAATTTTTTCCGGTAGGTATGTGACGTAACCTCGAATCGTTTCAGCAGAGCCGTCTTTAACTCATCATAATTGTTCTCATGTCCTGGTGGCAGGCGAGTATAAACCTCGTATCCCGTCCCGCGTAATCCCTGGGATAGCTTAAGATTCCATTTGTTACGCTCCAGACCCATAGCAACTGACATAGCCTCGAAGCGTTGAAGGTATTGATCAATCTTCTCTTTGTCCTCCTCGTAGACCGCTAAAGGAAACTTCATAGCATGGTACCCATGTCCACCTACTGGTGTTGATCCTGGGATGGAGGAACCTCCAACTGCTCCCTCAGTTTCTCCATTAGATTGACTCTTCAACTCGAGTTCCCTCATCCGGTACTCGTGCTCCCTTTTCTGTGCTTCTTGTTCAGCTTCTAATTTCCTAGCTGCTTGTTCAGCTTCAAATTTCCTAGCTGCTTGCTCAGCTTCCAATTTCCTAGCTGCTTGCTCAGCTTCCAATTTCCTAGCTGCTTGCTCAGCTTCCAATTTCTTAGCTGCTTGCTCAGCTTCCAATTCCATCCTTCTCAATTCCAGCTCGGCCTTTCGATCTTCCCGTTCCGCTTGACGATACTCTCTCTCCACTTCCTGTATGTAATCCGTTAGAGCAGACCCAGCCAATCCCATTTCTTCCCCCTTTGCCTTTAATTCTGCTGTGCTAAGTTTAGGGGTGGCCATTATACAGAGAGGTAAGCTAGCAGGTCTAGTACAATATAACTGCAAATTACTATACAGATATATGAACAAGTACTATAAATCTAGATATACCACACACAGCACATTCACGCAGTGACAAGAGTAGAATCAGGACCACAGACCTATGCAGACGTGTGAAGTGTGAACAGGTAAGATATTAGTCCTAACCCCTATCCACATTCACTCTAGCTGGATTCTCCAAAATGATATCTCCCTCTTATAACTAAGGATCCCGTGTCAAAAGACCCCGTTGTCAGAAGATCCCACTGTCAAAGGTTCCTGCTTGCAGGAGATCTCGCTGTCCAAGGATTCCGTTTACGGGAGATCCCGCTGTCCAAGGATTCCGTTTACGAGAGATACCGCTGTCCCAATATCACGTTTACGAGCCCCCAATAATGTCGTGTCCTCCTTTAAAGTGTCGTCCCTGGAGTGAGGAGATCCGACACCCACATTATAATATTTTTTTTCCTCTCAATATTCTGGAGAATCCACCAGCTTCCGTCCAACACACTCCATCAGCCTATGGACACCTTTTCCTATCACTCTCACACTGTCGTACTATGCCCCCTTCTCATACTTCCCCAACGCAACATACTCAACAACTCTTGCTTCTAGAAATTAATAAAGAGTAATTTATTAAAATAAAAGTGTAACGTATATGAGACGTGTATGTGAAGAAAATGTGTGACGTGTTCTATAAAGTGTGTAGACTCTGACTCTCAGACAGCAACCCAGTCAGCTGATCCCAGCAAAGATAGACCACAGCACGTTACGTCAGAACATGTACTTCTCACCCGTTGCCGGAACCATCTTGCCGGATAATGCTTTGCCTCTGTAGACCTCTGGTAATCCAATTTCATGAACATCCGAAATAGACACCGGTGGTATTAACAGTTAATCATGGACCGGTTGCACTCTACACAATGTCCGTTCCTAATGTTCCTAAACAAACTGCACAAGTCTTTTGTAGTGTGTACGCAGTTAGTTAGTTAGTTAGTTAGTCGACAGATCATCCTCGTTGCACATCGAACCATTCAGTCCATAAGTGCTAATTACTAATGTTAATTGTTACTGTACTAACACTAGGTACTCTTAGCCGGTTCTCGGTTCGTTACTACTGTCTGATGCTGTGTGGTGCATCAGTATGCATCACTCTCTTTGATGAATCAATTTCCTTCTAGCGTAAGTTACGTTTCTGTATGCAACTTTATTGACTCTTGAACTGGTGTTCTTCAGAATGGGTTTTTTAATTCTTTCCCAAAACTTGTAGAGTTTCCTTGGATCTGGTAGGGAACCTAGGATAGAAACAACACATCTGGTGATAGTACTAGTCACTGATCCCTTCGGCTGAGTGTAAGCCTATCACCTTGCTTAATGATCTTTAGCTAACTAGACTTAGTCATAGAGCAGATTAGCTACCCACCTAGAGTCGAATCAGGCTATGACAAAGAAAAAATCACCAAACAGAATGCGGAACCCCGCCCACCAGGGACACCTACGGGAAGATCCCAATTATCCCTCATTACTCAATTCTCAACTAGTAAAGCTTATCAACACTTCACTAATCTATTCTAGCTAACAGAGCCAAGTATCACTTCACTACTCTAGCTAGTTTCCACTAACAGTGCTAATCATCACACTATAGTTTAACAAGGCTACTGCCTAAAGTAATTATAACGAATATATTATAATAAGTTATACCTTAAATGGCACTACTGCAGTCCTATAAATCATATCTACATCTGCCATATAGGCACGTGTAAAATTAAGTCACTAATTAACACACGGTAGATATTATTTCCACTGGCACTGCAGTGCCCTGCACTCTGTCTAGAGCATTATTCAAGTCCACCCTAGTTGATCTCAACTCGAGTTTATATGGCAAACTACCAAAGTTGTCCACGTGACGTTATCCTTTACTCCCCCACACAGGTGGCACAGTGGCAAATCATCCCCTGTCAAGAACTATTTTCCTGGCTTAAATCCTGTCAAAGTTGTCAGTAATTGCCTAGATTCTCAAAACAAGCCAGCTAGTTTCTGTATACTCCCAACAAAGAGTTTCGATACCAAGCTGCCAATCATCTTGATGTGCCGGAAACCAAGAATTGACAGATGCACTGTTTTCCGTACTAGGTACTTCCGTTTTACATCTGCCCCTGTGATCTCACGGCTTCCATCTGCATTCAAATGTTGACAAACTTGTCAATCTTCTGTTCCGTGGTGACAATCCCAGCAGCCATTTTCGTCTGATGTCCGGCCGTATAGATGACAAACGGAACCATTCCATATCCTAAGCTGACAATATATGTGATTCTACTTGTTAATGAACTGCCAACTCTGTGTATCCATTCCTTCTCACTCACCACCAAATGTGTTTATGGGCTGACACGATGTAACCTGTGCAGCTGTGTTTACTCTGTTAGTACGACTGTTGTGGCCCAGAAAATATACGCCACGCACACGTCGGTATTATTATCTGGGTTAACTCAGGGCGCTCGTGACAGCACCTATGAACTTGTTTGGTGTGCTTTGAGGATAGTCAATTTCGATGATTTGTTAAATCATATTGTTTACAGGTGCTGCAATATGGTGGTGGTTAGTGCACTCCCCTATCAACACATTGGTCGTGGGTTCCATCTCCACTGCACTTAGTTCAGACCAGAAAAGCAGCTGTGAGGATTGCCGCAGTCTGAAAAAACCGGTCCTAGAGTTCTGAACAAATGACGTTGAGTTGAGTTGAGTTGAGATGAGGTGAGATGAGATGAGTTGAGTTGAGTCAAGAACCCACATCACAATACTCGGGACATTCCCATACGTGCTCCGTCCTCACCCGCAACAGCCAGCGAAGAGTTCCAATACTAAAGGTACCAGAAGCAGTCTGATTATGTGTCCGTCTGGCCTTTTCTCGCAGTTTTGAATGTCGGCCATTGGCCCATAGCCTCTAGTCACTTCCTGCTGCACCATTCTCTCCAAGCTGTGGTGATCTATCGGTTCTTCTGCTTTATACACACACTTTCAAAGACCGCACCTGTTTTATCGTGCACCAATCTGTCCGCCTGCTCGTTTCTCACCTTACCAGCATGTCCCGGGAAATAAATCAAAAAGATGCTCTCTGTTTGACTATTTCTGATTGTTGAATGAAAGCTCGCCACTCTGCCCGAGGCATGCCTGCCAGCATCTTTCTCGTCATACTTTGTGAGTTGAAGAAATTATGTCTGCCAGCCTTATACTGACCATCTGAGTTACTTAGTGGTCAAATTATATCATTGCACGTGAAACTATTCATTTCATAAGTGCTCAGATCCTCTTCTCAGTATTTGCCTCAATGTGTAGCGGTCGACTACACTAGATTTTATTTATTCTTCGTCTTCTTCCTCCGCCTACTTCTTGTTCTGATGTTGCCCTCTATCTCACCCAACTCACCCCAAACCTTCCTGACTTTAGCTGTCCCATGCAGCTCTACCATGACCTTCCAATATTTCTCATTTCTGTTTCTACATCTCTTCTCTGTGCGTCTTAAGGTCTTCCTATATTTCTTTTGCCATGTGGGTTCCAGACTCAGGCTTCTAGGTGCCAATTTTAGAGATCTCCCTGTGTGAAAGGTGCCAAGTTCTGGAGATCTCCCTGGGTGAAAGATGCCAATTCTGGAGATCTCCCTGGGTGAAAGGTGCCAATTCTGGAGATCTCCTTGAGTGAAAGGAAGACAACCTGCGATCTAGACGCCTTGTGCCAAGGTTTCTCTCCCATAAGGTCCTGCTTTTCTCTTGATTTTCCTAGTTATTCTTGTTTTTTGTTTGATTGTTTGTTTGCTTGTTTATTTGTTTGTTTGTTTGTTTGTTTTGGTTTTTGAACTTGTTCATGATTTATTCTTGTTTTTTGTTTGATTGTTTGTTTGCTTGTTTATTTGTTTGTTTGTTTGTTTGTTTTGGTTTTTGAACTTGTTCATGATTTGTTGGATGATGTGGCTAAAGGTTTTCTACAGGAAGTGGAAGTCAACCCCATGCCCAACCCTCCTTGGTCGCCTCCTGTATGGTAGGTTGCTGTTCTTTGCTGCCTTTAAGGGTCCCGGTAACACGTGGGCGAGTTCTGTATTTAGTTGACTATTGTTCTTTGGCCGGCTGTATACACTATTGTTCTTTGGCCGGCTGTATATCTCTCCTGTCTGTCGTCACCATGTTTGGCTTGATGTTCTGACAGCCTGGTCAAGGTTGTTGATCATCTCCGTCCACTTGTACCGTTCAGGCATGGGGGGACAAATAAAAACTATAAATAACATTGTTGTTTGTCCATCAAGAATGATGATGACCATTCATTTCATCCAGTGGGGTTGAAGGTGTGGAGCCGTGGGTTCTAAGATGGCTGATAAGGCCTATTTTGGCTCGAAATGTTCTTTGACAATGTGGACAAAGAATGCTTGACGTCTCTGGAGGAGGATTTCCTGCAGTGGTTTTTCTGTCCTGCCTTTTCTTCACAGCTCTTGCAGTCCTGGTTGCCTCACATATAACTGCACCTTTGCGCAATGATGCACGCCACGAATTTCGGTCTCTGGCTGCAGCCTCCCAGGTGTCATGATGAATTCCAAAAGCATTCAGTGAAATTTTCAGAGTGTCTTTAAAACGTTTCCTCTGGCCACCTTGGGAGCGTTTACCACAACGCAGTTCGCTGTAAAAAATTCGTTTAGGGAGCCTGTGATCTGGCATGCGAGTCAAGTGACCAGCCCAGCGAATCTGATTCTTCATCAGTAGAGTGTGGATACTGGGCATGGATGCTCTTTCTAGGACTTCAGTATCTGGAATCTTGTCTTGCCATTTGATCTTCAGTAGCTTCCTAAGGCAGACTGTGTGGAAGTGGTTTAATTTCCTAGCGTGTCGCTGATAAACAGTCCAGGTTTCACAAGCATATAGCAGTGTGGATAATACAACTGCTTTGTAGACTTTTAGCTTTGTTTGCAGGCTTATTCCAGTTCTGTCCCATACATTCTTGTACAGTCTGCCAAAGGCTGCACTGGCCTTGGAGATTCTTGCATTCACTTCGTCATCGATTGTGGCAGCTTGTGACACATATAAATATATAACATACTGCCAGTCTGAAACATGCCCGCAGAAATGGATTTTGCTTTTATTTTGTGGACATAACAATTGTTTTCATTTAGTGTACATCACGCTTTTATTAATTCATGAACGGATAATAAAAAGTTGCACATTCGTGACTAGCTAAAGGATACAGAAATGATACTACGAGACCGCAATGACGAAGTTGTGATAGACAAAATGTTATTAATGTAAGCTAGACCTGTGATTGTTTTACATCTCACCACTTGCACTTTGGTCTCGCGGACTACTTGACATGGTAATGTAGTTGGATTTAACTGGACATGAGTGTTATGTGTTAGGCCTCCACCCTCCACACATTCTAGGTCAGGACATACTGTGGTAGGATCACGAATTCCCTCCCCCTGTCTTTCCCAGACAATTCCCAGAGTTATCGGGTATACGTATCATATCATAGAAAGAGCGTCCATGCCCAGTATCAACACTGTACTAATGAAGGACCAGATTCGCTGACTGGTCACTTAACTCGCATGCCAGATCACAGACTCCCAAAATGAATTTTTTTACGGCGAGCTGCGTTGTGGCAAACGCTCCAAAAGCTGCTAGAGGAAACGCTCTGAAAATCACCCTGAAAGCTTATGGAATTCATCATGACACCTGGGAGACTGCTGCCAAAGACCGAAATTCGTGGCGTACATCATTACGCAAAGGTGCGGTCACTTGTCAAGCAACCAGAACTTCAAGAGCTGTGAAGAAAAGGCTGCACAGAAAAATCACTGTAGATGATCCTTCTCCTGGAACGTCAAGTATTCTTTGCCCACATTGTCAAAGAACATTTAGAGCCAAAATAGGTCTTATCAGCCATCTTAGAACGCACGGCTGCATACTTTCAACCCCACTGGATGAAATGAATGGTCATCATCATTCTTGATGGACAAGCAACACAAACATACATGTCATGAGGCTAGGTCGACCACAGAGACGCACTGAACGGAAACTAGATCATTCTGCTACTGTTGGTTACTAGAAGCCGGGCCACTGTCGTGACAGCAGACGCGCGGTTCACTATATCACTGCGACTCAATTAGTTTAGTTTAGTCGACGGATCAATATCACGGCACACGGGTGCAACCCATAAGTGCTCCGTTCTACTCCTAACTGAAGCCTGAGTCTGGAGAAACTCAGCTCAGTGCACTAACTCCGTAGCACCGGCGAGGATCCCGAAATACTTTGGGTAGATTTTTAACTCGAAATTTTGCGCGGGCAGCGCCGTTAGGCTACTCTTTTTCGATTTTCAACTGCCAAGCGATTTTTTACGTGCGCAACAACACACACGGGCGTCTGATCTCACTACCCAGAGACCAGGGGAAATTTATTACTAGAAGTCCACGAGAAAAAAGATCCTGGGATCACTGCGACTCCGTCCAACCAACGTGACTAAGGTAACTGGTGTTTTGTTGGATGCTCAGACTGTAAGAATCGGCGCTTCTGAATACAAAACCATCTTTGATCTTCCGTTACTTCCTGTAGATCGTCGCAGACAATGATCTACGGGTTGTACTTTTACGCAACGCTGGTTCTTATTTGTGTAATAATTCTGCCTGACCGTGCTGGCAGCGGTGATTGGTCGATAGCTGTACGTGGATTCTTACAGCTTCTAACAACTCCATTAACAATTAACGAAAGCCGCGAGCCATATTTAGCCTCTGTTGGGCTGGTGTTTGCGGCTGTACTAAAGGTCACCTCTTAATATTTTCTCTACAGTTCCCGCTTTTCTGTACTTCAGTCTGCCTGTCTGTTTGCGGCCGACTTTGTAGCGAAGGATTACGAATTCAATTCGCAATACTGCATACCGCGTTTGAAACACAGCTGCTGGCGATTTGGAAGCAGATCGCCTCACGTTGGTATTTCTATACAATGGTATGAGTGCCGGTAGTTTAAGAAAGCAATGGCAAACTACTCAATATAAGCTTGCCCAGGAATTACAAACAGCCAAAACATGCTGGAGTTGACTGCTACGTCCAGTAAAGAATATGCAACTAACTAAACTGTTCGTCCGTCGGTATATCGATAAATCAGCCGATCGGTCTGTCAGTCCGTCTGTGTGTCTTTCTCTGACACCCCCCTTCCCCCAAATTCCCCCTCTCTCCCTCCTCTCCCCCTTCTCTCCCCCTTCTCTCTCTCTCTCTCTCTCTCTCTCTCTCTCTCTCTCTCTCTCTCTCTCTCTCTCTCTCTCTCTCTCTCTTTCTCGCATGTTAAATGTTTGTGGTTTTCACGGATATCTTCAAACCTGCTCCAGTCTCCAACAGTTATTGGGTTTGATTAAGGATCACTTTTTTCATTTACGGATATCTTCATAAGTGCTCTAGTCTCCCACAGTCATTAGTGTGATTAAGGATCACTTTCTTCATTCACGGATATCTTTATAAGTGCTCCAGTCTCCCACAGTTATTGGGTTTAGTTAAGGATCACTTTGTTCATTCACGGATATCTTCATAAGCGCTCCAGTCTCCCACAACTCACGCCACCATGATGTAAATGTGTGTATACCAGAGGCACTCATGATAGAAATGTTGTAAGTTAACTATCAGAAGTTTGGGGCTAAGTTTAATGTCTTTGGTCTTCCACACATTTCTACGGTGTCGTGGAAGCTCCTCTTTTAATTTTTCATTTTAAATTGTTATTGATTATCTGTGTCGGTTCTCTCATATTTGTCTACATTGATATCTAAATAGGTGTGTATGGTTCTTACCTCTTGGAGTTAGGTGTTGCCAAGAAAAATCGGTTAGTTATTTGCTTGATATAATCGCTTTACTGTTGTCTTTCCTCTATGTATTTTTAGACCTACTTGTTGTAACCTCCGATCAAGTGTGTTTAGTTTATCTTGCATCTGGTTTCGTGAGTGACAGGGGTGCCATGTCGTCGGCACAGTCCCCACAATCAAGTTGATTTATCAGGGCTATTGAATGCCAGTTGTGGCGTAGTTACTGTTGTCATCACAATATTGTCTACACAATTCAGCCCACACGTAGATTAATAATGGCGCAAAAGGCATCCATGTCGTACTACTGGTTTGTGTATGTGTGCGTGTGTGCGCGTATGTGTGTGCGCGCGTGTGCGTTTGTGTATTCATGTGTGCGTGTGTGCGTGCGCGTATGTGTGTGTGCGCGTGTGGCGTGTGTGCGCGCGCGCGCGTGTGTGTGTGTGTGTGTCCTCCCTCCTCCCCCAAAATTTATCTGTTAATTTTCCCCCACGAAGAACTCTACATTTCAAATCTGCATAGCCACTCCATTTATATATTTCCATTGAATTCCTCTAGTCAGGTTGTAATCTGTTGAGAATGAAATACATAAATCTGATTTTTAGGTTGGAGTCTTTTGGTAATGAAAAACCTGAATCCGGACACTTAGTTGTAGTCTGTTGATAGTGAAGTAGTTAAATCTGGACATTGAGTTGTAGCCTGTTGATAATTGAATACCAAATTATGAACATTGAGTTGTAATCTGTTAATAATTAGATACCACATTCTGGAGTTGTAGTCTGTTCGTAAGGAAATAATTAAATGTGGACATTGAGTTGTAGTTTGTTGACAATGAAATAGTTAAATGTGGACATTGAGTTGTAGTCTGTTGACAATGAAATAGTTAAATGTGAACATTGAGTTGTAGTCTGTTGACAATGAAATAGTTAAATTTGGACATCGGGTTGTAGTCTGTTGACAATGAAATAGTTAAATTTGGACATTGAGTTGTAGTCTGTTGGTAAGGAAATAATTAAATGTGGACATTGAGTTGTAGTTTGTTGATAAAGAAATAGTTAAATGCCGACATTGAGTTGCAGTCTGTTGATAACTAAACAGTTAAAATTAAGTCTTCCACAGCATTCTCAACCAGTGCCAATCAGTTCTCTGTGATATAAAGTCAGTGAGCGAGTCGTGAACAGTCACATGATAACTCAACCCTTCAGCAGACTTTTGTTAGCACAAACTCACATCATCATGTGCCATGCCGATAGGCGGGGACGGTTATATTTCGCCATCTTACACGATCACCAGAGTCGTGGATCAGCTCTGTACCACAAACTGTCCTCGTGTAGATTGTGGGCGTTTGATGTTGTGGCTTTATATAAAGACATTATTGTCGCTTACATATGGTCATGGGAACATCAGTGGCGCCATGGCCATATTGCTTGTTCATTGTGAAATTGACTTGGGCTGATATATAGACGCAGTCTAAAATGGGTTCCATGAAATATTCTGAGATATAAAGGCACCCATGTGATATTTTTCACAGCACCTATAGAGTGCCGATTGATGTTGACAGTACGAGGTTAGCACCATACACACAGAAGCCTCAAGGGTGACAGCGGGTCAGTCACACTCCACTTCTTCTCTTGCATTAGAGACTGCTAGCGGAGTATAGGCCCACAGTCACGTAGGCCGTGCTCTGTGTAGGCCAGTTCCTGGCTGGCTGGATTTTAGCTGATTTAGTTGTTCTTCTCCGGCAGGGGGGTAGCCAGTCTCAGACCAACCCTCGTTAGTCGCCTTCTGCGCCATGTCCAGGAGGTCTACACTGTTGCTATTCGTTACCTCCCCTCTGGTGACCCGGTAACTCAAGCTTGGTCAGTCGCGATGACATTCATTCATTCATTCATTCATTCATTCATTCATTCATTCATTCGTTCAGTAGCTTGTTCTTTGCAGAACTTTGCTCCCATAACAACCTTCGGGAAAACTTCTCGATCATAAGCAAGATGTCGCACATCTGATACACCCATCTGGAGATCATCTGCCACATCCTGCACCCATATGTTGACATTGCTGTTCACGTTTTGATATAGCCTGCCATTTTCAGTTCCCAAAGTGGACAAAACATCCACCGTCTACTGGAATGGATGAAAGAACCAACAATGATCTGTGCATTTGTATATAAGCATAAAAGAGGGAGGGGGTAACCTGCGATCTGATTGTCTCCTGGGTACAAATCCCTTTTCATGTGGGATCACTTTAGTGACCATATGACCCTAGATTTGGCTCAGAGGAAGATCACCATAATATTTGGGAGGTAAACTGGCCAGTTTGTTACTGATCACATGACAGCGCTGATTGGTCCAGAAAATATGGTTCTAGCGCCGTTAACCCAATATGTCAGGATGGCACGGACACGGAGTTCCCTATTTTGGTATACATGGAAAGGGGGGGGGGGAAGCTGTGTGTTAGTTAAGTAAAGGACCCCTTTACACGCATTAAGACTGAACAGTTTGTAGACCACTGGTTTAGAATCTCGTGTCTTGTATTTTGTTATGGTCCCATCTTTAGAATGCTCTGTTTTCCCCGATGAAGTGACGTTGTTTGACACCCATACCTAACCGGAGCGCTTCGGAACTAGGCAAACAGACACGAAAAAAAACAAAAAAAAACACCTCGTGCTATTTCGTTCACAGTATAAGAGTGTCATTGGTTTGCCAATTTTTTTTTTTTTTTAACAGAACAGCAACAACGTTGAAATTAAAGATGTTATTACAACCTTCCATTGACATTACTTTACTGCAACTAGCTCCAAATCACGAACCGCTTGAAAGTACTATAGTTTTTTCCACTCCTCCCCCAAAGAGAACGTAAACTTAGTGGAACATGAGATCATACTTCCAGAAATGGCTGATCATAAAGAACCCCACATCGACCGACGCGCGCATTGATAGGCGACCTCTAGCGGCACGAAGCAGCTCGATATCGGAGTCCCGGGGCTATTTGGAGTCCGCATGAGCTTTTTGATCTGGAGGGAAAGGATTTCACTCGATACTTCTGCCGATGGGCGATCACTTTACCGCCAAGTGCTTGCCGCGACACACGGCGGACTGTATATTTGTAGGTAAGAGTTGGTGCCTGACGTACAGTGCATCTTTCCTAATTGGTTGGGTGTCTCTGTGGTTGGCATTTGGTGAGAGGAGAGAGAGAGAGAGAGAGAGAGAGAGAGAGAGAGAGAGAGAGAGAGAGAGAGAGAGAGAGAGAGAGAGAGAGAGAGAGAGATAGAGAGTCATTAAGTAACAGGCGTTGTCATGTCTTCAATTTTGAAATCGTTCTGCCCATTCACACACTCTCTGCTGTCCTAAACAATGATCTCCAACTGAATCATCATGTTTCTGTATATTTCACAAGGTTTCCGACTTGCTGATCACACAACAACAAGTGAATATCGCCTCGTTATTCTTCCACGGTGCAAGTCGATAGTGGGTAGCCATTTTATCATCGCTATTGCGCATACGTAAATGTCTCGATCCTCGCGACCCCTTCATGGGATATTTCTTAAGGGCTAGTTTGTGTCCCGAAATAAAATGTTCCGTGTTCCATACTCTTCTATGCACTGTATACTAAAATTCCTGTTACTTAATGACTTTCCTTCGTACATTCACTTGGCAGCGAATCGTGGAAAGCTGAATGAACATATTGATAAGATCTTGAAAGCAACTGAAATATGGTTCCTGCAAATAACTTGAACTGACAGAGTCATTAACACAGACTGACCGGAAGAGACTGTTGGAAGCAGAACCAACCACAAGAAAGAGGTAAACTGCCAGCAATCTGTGGTCATACGAGGAGAAGGAAGGCGTATAATAATATCTTCACGACGGGAACGATAAGTGAGATCAGAGGCAAACCGAGACAAATGATGCTGGATGTCCTGGGATGGTGGCATGGAGGAGAATCATCACAAGAGTTGATCCGCCAGCGACCGAGGTATGTGGAGATGGTGGCATGGAGGCGTATCATCACAAGAGTTGATCCACCAGCGGCCGAGGTCTATGAAGAGACATGGACGTCTGCTTTAGTTGGCAGAGCTCATGATGACGATGCTACATTTATTGTGTGTGTGTGTGTGTGTGTGTGTGTGTGTGTGTGTGTCCAATCAGACAGACAGAAGGGTGAACAGAAAGACGGGCAGATGCACACAAATAGATTAGACAGACAGTCAGACAGACAGACAGACAGACAGACAGACAGACAGACAGACAGACAGACAGACAGATAGACAGACAGACAGACAGAGAGACAGGCAGGCAGACAGACAGACAGACAGACCGACCGACCGACCGACCGACAGATAGACAGACAGACAGACAGACAGACAGATAGACAGACAGACAGACAGATTACTTTGTTCCCTGTATACATGTATATTCTGTGTTCGCCAGGAATGAGGCGCTGGAATCTCTTGCCCCCGGGTAGATTGGGCCGGTTAGCTAATAAAGCGGCCAATCTAGGAGATGGAAAACTCCGATTATAAACCCCTAAGTTTAAGGTGGATCGACGTGCCGAGGAGTGAATGGCCACGGGTGAGTTGGTCGTGAACGTGGAACGTGGGGCGGCGCCAGGCGTATGGACTCCTGAGGGACATCCCCTGCCCCTTCCCTAGTAAGCAGGCAATGCTAGGGTGACCGTTTATTTCCTGCAATATCCAAACTTTGCATATGGATTTATTTAAACACGGGAATCGTCGCCGGAGCTACGGAGCACGTGCTCTGCGCTTGACACATCTTTCAGCGGCTAGCGAAGAGAGGGTGAGGAAGAGAAGGCGAGGAAATGGTGTGAGAAGAAGGCATAGAAATAGGAGGGCAGGCGCCAGGAGAACAAGACGAAAAGTGGAGAGACTAGGTTTCAACCACGTAAGAGTGGGATACTGGAACTGTCGTAGTGCCAAGCAGAGAGGTCCTGTATTGGAGAAACTATTATATTCTTGCATACAGGCAGGGGAGAAATAGGGATCAAACAGCCCAGGAGCTACAGGTGACAGTGGACAAAGTGATTGACTGGTGCACTGAAATGAGTGCTGTCATCAACCCGGAAAAGGCGGCGGTGTTGTGGTGCTCTCTGGACAATAGGATTGTGAGAGATGATACCCCAAGCCTCACGATAGATGGTAAAAGTGTCAACAGAGAGAACAAACTGAAGTATCTGGGAATCACATTTGACAGGAGTCTGTCCTTCAAGGACCATGTGGAGACGGTTGTGACAAGATCGCAAAAGGGACTCAATGCACTTAAAACTATGGCTGCAATGGACATAGAGCAGAGAATGCTCTTCACACTATACCAGCACTTGATCCTCTCAGTGATTGATTATGGACTAGGAATGCTTACTGTCTCAAAGAGTCAGCTGGTGAAATTAGAGCGCATACAGAATGAAGCGATGCGGGTCATTCTGGGATGCACTAGAGACACTCCAGTAGTGTGTATGCGTTACATCCTTGGTCTTCCTACTGTTGCTAGTAGGCACAAGGTGATGCAAGCGAAGGCATACCTCAGAGTAGCTGCAGACACAGATCACCCGTTGCATGAGGCGCTGGACGTAGTTAAGGGTCAGAGACTGATAAGAGGGAAATCATGGATGGCTCAGGCGGAGGATACGATCAGACAGGTGTGCCCCTTGGAGAACATCAGGCGAGGAGAGGAGTGGGTCAGAGTGCCAGCCGTGCAGTCAGACTTGTGCAGAGTTGTAATAACATTGAACCGGGAGTGCAGGGAGTGGCCAGCAGGGGCCACGGAAGTGGAAATTCAGCAACTAATTCATGAAAATTCTCGCCCGGGTGATGTGATTATCTACACGGATGGGTCAGTGTTGAGAGGTAGGAGAAGTGCCTGGGGGTTCTTGGCAAAAACTAATGGTCGGCGTTTGGTGCAGGAGAGCCTGGCGTATGATAACACTACATCTAGCTTAAGAATGGAGGTGGAGGCGGTCAGTGCAGCTTTCCGCTGGATAGAAAACACGATACATACACACATTGTGATTGTAACTGACTCAGAAAGCATGCTGAGAAGGGTGAGAACAGGTAGGCTTCGTGCAGAGTGGCTTGCTTCGCTTCGGAGGTCACGGGTAGTAAGCATCACCTGGATCTTTTCTCCTGGGCATGCCGGTGTGCTGGGGAATGAACAGGCGGACAGATTGGCTGGCTCGGCAAAATTTGGTGGAGTATTGATGCAGGACAAGGCAGACGTGGTTGCGGCCTTGTGGGAGCACGTGTACACCTCGGAGGAGCAGATGGAGCACCATGGTCTGGTAAGAATGAGACAACGTGGTGTGACGAGGGGTTCTGGCCGACGCTCGGCGCTCGGAGGAAAGGCGAGACGGACATATAATCAGATTGCTACTGGAACTATTAGTGTTGGAACTCTTCGCTGGCTGCTGAGGATGGAGACGGAGCGCTTATGGGAATGTCCCGAATGCTGTGATGTCGGTTCCTAGATCAATCAATCAATCAAACAGACAGACATACAGACCGACCGACCGACCGACCGACCGACCGACAGACGGACGGACGGACAGACAGACGGACGGACGGACGGACGGACGGACGGACGGAAACGTAAGTATATAGGTAGGTGCATACTATCTGACAGCCTGCATGCCAGCCTGCCTGCCTACCTATCTACCGACAGACAGACAGAAACTACCCGCCCCCTCGCGACCCCCCCCCCCCCACACTCCCACACATACACATAGACTAACAATGAATTCAAATGTCAGGGTATTAAAAGTACACACATGACAGGAAAGTTCAATATTCCAATAACTGTCGTCGATGCATTTATGTATGTATGGGTGTATATACAGGGCTCCGACCTTTAGTGCACTATAGGAAACTACATCGTTTGTTTTTTATGGATAACATACAGTTTAAAACTCCACTACGTGACGTAACCAACAAACAAGTTCATGTGAATCGATCGGCACTTACAGAAGTACAAGAGAGGAGTAGAAATTAGAGAACACACATGACACTTGAAAGCTATAGACACGGGCATTTGTGGCATCTGCCTTCAGAGGTGGAGTGTACTTCCGTGACAAGAAGGCACTGCTAGGTGTCACCAACTAGCGGCAGTTCATATTTCTGTGTATTACGTGTCAACAAATGATAGTTCGGGAGACGTTGTTCTATTAATATAATCATGTAGGTAGAGTAAGCTCTTGGGTCTATTTCCACAAAAGCTCAATTACTTAATGATGGGACCACAAGGCTATGAAGAAAAGCAGGTTAGTTCAGTAATAAGTGAGGGGGCTTTTTCCAGGCCTTGGGGCTTGTTGTGTGGGTATATTGTGCTTTTCACGTTGAGCCTATGACGGTGTGGGATGTGGATTTTAAATCCTGAGAATGGTTCGTTAAAATGTCTAGGGGGTTTTATTGATTCTCTGTCACTGGTAAGAATGCAGGGTGATCCGGGATATTTACCACAAATCCCAGGAGGAAAGAGTTCCATCCTTGAAACAATGGCATCTGTGTGTAGGTTTCCCTTCCCACTTCATCACCCTTAAATTAAGTATAGATGCCAGAAGGATATTAATTGCTCACTACATATAAACAACCACTGGTTGGACACCACATTTACTTGATGTACACAACACTTTTGGACAAACAGTTCAGGTATTAACTCAAGATCTGTAGTTACATATATATATATATAGGTGTAATAAACACTATGCATTTTCAGACAGGCATGGGAATGATATGCAGTATTACAACATAGTACCAGTGACCCCAGAAAAAAACAAGGTTATTACAAACAACATAACAACCACAAATTGGGTCTACTTTCATTTTCCCTCATGATTAAGGCAAATAAAGATAGTAAATAGAACCCAAAATAACATGTTTCTGACACCTTTTACCATTCTCTCATTGTTAAAAATAATGAGTTGGTGTCAAAATACTATACCATCTATATACCATTGGAAAAAAACTACTGACCTGTTACCTTCAGAAAACAAAAACCAACATATAAACAGCAGTTTGTACTAATTAAATTAATTAATCGAGTCTATCTCCTGGTGTGCGGTTATGGGTCCACCTTTGCTGTCGATTAGATCCTTTTCCCCATTATCTGGGTACCGAATTAATGCACTCAGTTATGTTCTTACTATTTAGTCACTGGTAATTGGCTGGTGCAAATCATACTTTATAATAGAAATTACACACAATCACAAATCCCTCCGCGGGCTAGAATATTCGAGTACTCTGTTGCAGTAGGCTCGGTGTCTTTTTTTGAAATTTGGGGCCTCAGGTTGGTCTAACTTTCCGGAATTTCCACTTAAGCTCTGCAGAAGGTACTTTACCATCTCACCATACATGGTGCCAAGTAGACGTCCATTCAGCTTCTCTGCTTTTAATATCAGAATCCCAAGTAGTTCAACAAAGATTTTACACCCACCAAGTCGCGAGTCTATAACCCATGGCATTTAGGTTGACATTGGACCAGCAAAGAGTTAGTCGTTGTTATCTAGTCCAGTGTAGAACTTTATATGACTGAGAGGCATCTCATGGTAGTATCTGTGACTAGGGCCACAATTGATCTATACCTACATATATGCACAGATGAATGAATCCAGCACAGTAACAGGTTTGCAAACAATTGGATGATTCCTCTTGTTGCAGATATAGAGACATTTAGTTGCTTTCATATGGTCTTTTATCTGATGGTGTTCAGGGTTTGGAACCTTGAGGTAATCTGGTTTCGTAGTTATGTTTCAGATGATATTAAGTTTGTACCTTGGTTGTATTGGCTTATGTGGTTCAGTGTCTTCTCCCCATTTGATTGAGCCAGAACTTAGTGTTGAATAGCTGAATTCCATGTTTGACTGTTGCAGCTGTGAGACATTCTTTCGAAGACTTATCCATTGTGGATATTAACTTGGTAATCCAACCAACAGGTGAAGGGCTTTCACTGTTGCTAGTTTTAGTAACTTGTAGGATTGTCCCATAGTTTCACTGATTTTGCTGAGTGATAAGGCTTATAGGTGATACTTCTCAGACGTAAAGCAGACGATACACTGTTGTCCGTTACTCTGTTGATCTTCATCTTTGTAGATTATTAGATCTTGAAGTCCACATGTGGGATGTTCCTACTAAAATAGGACTTAATCACTCACCCCGTCAGTTGTCTTCTAATTTATCTGTTGCTCGCTATGGAGCTATTGAGCGCCGCAGTAAACATTGAGGTATTGCTAGATCCAGACTATGGTTTGGACATTCACTTTATGGCTGTTTACCCAGGATCCAGTGTTAGTGATATAGTCCCACCAAATTCAACCACCACCTGCTTCTCTTCTATAGAAAAGGGATGACAAGAATACAACACTAGCATTAACCTACTGTGTTATGGTAACAGGTTTACAACACAATTACAAACACAAATACAAAACAACAAGGGGAGAAGGGGAAAGGAGTGGGTGTCCATGTTCCACTGTCCCTCATTGCTGAGTAGAGCCATTCTGACTCTTCATAGTGAGTAAGGTATTTTCTCACTTATATTTTGTTCTGTTGTTACTGGGACTATTGGATGGGTGAAGTCATTCTGTCCATCCAACATGTTGATATTGTCTCTCTCATTACTTGAAGAGAATAGCCTATACAGAATCCCTGTGGTTTCTAATGCCGCGTCTTCATTTCGGCACTATAATCATCACTAGGTCAAGACTATTCACTATTGGCTTCTTAAGTACTGACATACATATGTATTCTTACATCAACATCCTCTAATCCCAAGGTGCAACATTAAAATGTATATTCCCACAGTAAAAAGTAACAATCAGCACAAAGAAAATTCTCATACCAGAAAAAAAACATACCTGTACATTTCTCTGATATTAAGTACATGATAATCATACATAATAATCATAATGATGATGCAGGGAGCCTAGGTTTTTGAATTATCTTCATGAACTAAAACATCCATTGTTTTCCCCCACTGCGTACAGCACCTGAGGATAGTAATCGCTGTGATATGTTTTGCCAATGACTGCTATTATTCGGAGGGTATTTATAAGAATAACTTATGCCGCATGGTCCAGTCTTCTGAATATTGCAAGCAATTTATTCACATCAATCTTCGCTTCTGTTTCTACTACGGTGAGGTGATGCGGAGTGAATCCTATCCGAACATGCATTTACATCACGCGTTTCATTGTTCATGAATTTATATTCAAACATGGCCTGTCCCTAACACTATTTTATGAAATGATTATATGTTCACCCTCATATGGAGTGGTTACTAATCTGTTAACAAAAGAATGGTACTAAAATTTAGCACTATATTTCCAAGTTACAGATTATAATGTGGCAAAATATTTTATCCCCTGACTAAGTACGAGTCAGGAATATGCGTAATTATTTGTATGTCCCCGCATGGATAAAACACCTTTCTATAGTACATAGATTATTTGCAGATTTCTAAGCATAAATAGTGAGATATTGTTCCCAGTGCCTAGAAGTTTTAACATAGGAATATGAAATTGACAGACACTAGTTCTTTACTATGAAGCATGAATCAGGGGTCTGCTCCTACATTGAGAAAATCTCTAGAATGTGTTTCAGACATGAGAGTTGATACTTTACAGTACACATAATATTCATAGATTATAGCACTACTAGTGAGATATAAGTTCATAATGCCTATACAAGATATTAACATATGGATTTGAAATTGTAAGACATAGGAAAAATTACAGCGTGGCGCCCACCTGTGTTTCCTTAGTAAACATCATCCAGCCTGGTTTAGGAGAATTGTAACTAATTCTTAATTAAACATACTGGTCTAGGTAATACATAAATATATCTTAATGATGTAGATAACATACCAATAGCTTGAAGAGAATCATGGTTTTAAAACAAACTACCTTCTCCCCGAAGGGAAAGGTCGACTTTCTTGTCAGTTCTCTTGACTAGAAATGGCCGCTTCAGTCTTTGTTTTCCCCCTCGCCAGGATTGGCCAGATAAGGGAGAGAAAACAAGCCAAACTAAATTTAGCTGTGCCACGGTCAGTCTATCGCTGTTTTATTTTCTCCTACATTAAGTAAGTTACTTAAACAGTAATTGTAAGGGTTTGTTTATTTTTAAGGGAGTCCATAAATAGGAAAGGGTAGGGACGTTTTTATTATACCACACGCCTCCCCAATTTAAGCCATTTATTTCTTTCAGAAAATAAATGGTCAAATAGTACTCTACAATTTCCGTCTTTACATTGACTCACCTAGTATCCATCCCTTTGTAATTTCCTACATTACTTCCCTATGTTAGATAATCTATCAGGGCCACGTCCATTTTCTTATAGTCACGACAACTGGCATAACCTTAATGGCTTACTTCCCTTTTAGTGAAAAAGTGTAGCACCCTCTCCACTGTTGTCAGCTATTGTTTGAAATATGAGTGGTTATCTGATAATTTGTTACTTTCAAGTACTAGTTTGTCTGCATCAAACCGACTTTTTGAAACAATTGAGATATCATCATTAAGCTTGATTTCTCTCATTAGATTATCAATCTTGAGATTATGTTAAAACCGACGGTTAATTCTGCGTCTACTGATAGCATATTAAACTCGCCCGTCTCCCTGTAAGTTAGACGTTTGTTTTAACTATAGATCTGATATTTAAAGGAAGCTAAATATGGTTCCTGTTGTATACATTTTCATCCAACACATCATGTGTTTGGGTATTTAGTCGAGTTATGGGATTTTCCGATCAGTTTTGATAACTACTGATTAGAGTGGTGTCCCTTTCTCTTGCGGGTTTACCCGGAGAATCTCGTCTAACATGTAAACAAGGTCCAACTTTTCTAGATTTCCGTTCTGAACCGAATATTACGGGGAACATGAATCTATCAGAAATGAAGTAATTCTTAGCTTACTCTCTGCTTTTCCTTCTAACCTAGATCTATTTTACGCTAGAATCCTTATTAGTAATTCTAACTGATGTGTTTGAGTTTCACTCTGTATTTGTTGCTTTGGTGTTGAATTACGAGCAATTTTGCGTCGCTTGGCGTACATTGATCGTCGTCTGCCTCCCTCCAGGTTTTTAGACTATTTTCAACTTAGCAACATACATTGTTATGTAGGTTCAGACGTATTGTCTCTTACTATATATAATCAGTTCAGTGAGAAGTTAAAAGCCCCTTTTATGTGATTCCTGTGATAGTCTTCCAGACAATCAATTTGCTGGTTCACTTTCCAGTTATGGATGTGGATTACTAGTCTTAGTAAAATTACTGTTACATCTGTATATCCCTCTCATACTGGCGTCTCCTGAGTTGTGTCCTCAGGATAACAGGTAAGGTACTCTTAATGTTTCTCTCCAGTTTTGTTTTCATCCGTTTAATACGTGGAAACTCTGGATTTATTTAGATTGACTAAGGTCTATCTTTGAACTGTTATATAATTTACTAGCTGGATTCCTGATTGAAATTCCTACTCTAGTAAATATCAAGCAATTCTTCAGCTATCTGCTCCAATTTGCTTGGTTTTTACACAGCTATATTCCATTTTCCTAGCATGGGTTCACTGTATAAGTTTTAGGCGTTTCCCCTGTCTTCACGTCAAGGAGGTCGTCCTATTTATAAACAGCATCTATTTCAAGAGTTGTTTATTTAATTGTTGCTTTTACTGATTCGTATCAGTTATTTAAGCTAATCTCTGTTAGTCTGGATCTGCTTTCACATATTTAATGCTGGCATATAATCCTAGTCAGAACTGAGATGTAGAAATCTGTTTCGTCTTGCGACTGATTTCTGATTAATCTACCTTTTAGTAGGCTTCGAGCATTATCTAGAATTTAGTTACTCGGTTAGTTTTTAAAGAAAATACAATTGAGTCGCGCGCCTCTTTTGTACTACTTATGTTTTTGCCCTATTTAATTCTTCCCTTATGAGAATATTAATGTTAGTTAGGCAATTACTGAAATAACTTTACGTAAGCGAATCGCTAACTAAAAAGTTGTTTCTCTCCTCCTTTTGATGAGGACTTCTCATAGTGAACATTTCACTTAATGAGAATTAAACTGTAAATTTCAAAGTTAAGGAGCCAATTTCTGAAATGTTCAGTCTCTGACTAGAGACTGGCACAGATTTTTTCCGGTATCTCCTGAAGTTTATTTGAAATTCCAATTTCTTAAGTTAATTCTTTAATTATACCTTTTACATACCTATACGGTCTGTTTCCGCTACCATTAATAATGGAATCGGGGTGGATAATTTAAAGAAATACCTTATATTCTGTTGGGTCAGTAAGTGAGTTGATCAGTTTCACTTACATCACCAGGTGAATATTTTGGTTGACCCTATTTATTAACATATGGGCCATCTGAGTTAGTTAATAATACTACTCATATCACCGGTGGAGTAGAATAAGTGTCGGTATGGCTTTTCTTCCTAAGTATCCATCATTTATTCACTTTACTTTACTACCGGTGTTGTAGAACATGTTATGTCCTATGAAAAAAAAGGATTAAATTAGGGTGCCCCTAAATACTGCAAATTCTTACAATATTCCTTCCCTTCCATTAACTATGTCTACATTTTTGCAAGTGGTGGTTTAGGCCTTAACCTTAGTTCATTTACTTTAGTTACTGCTATTTTCCCCTGGTTTAATTCATCTCTCAGGTATTATTTACTTTCCTACTGAATCATCATTTGTTGATTAAATTTTTCCCTTTAAAAAAAATTTATTGGATTTTTAACTTATCTGTCCTAATTATCTATAAAATTGTCTATCACTCTCTGCTGCCTTGGTAACTTTTCAATATTACATGAATTATACAAACAGATCAAGCATGAAAATACAAAGATAATCAATGACAAAATAGTTAATTAACACATGATTCATATGTAGGAACATAAACCTTATGGATACATAATATAGTAGTGTGTTCATCACTACACCACTTTTAAACCATTTAAAGAGAATACCAGAGTAGCATAACCATACCTCAAACATCAAATGGGAATGACTATGAATTCTAAACATTCACTGAATTACCTATCTTATGTGAGTTTACCATCCCAGAGACCTTACTACTGGAGGTTCATTACTGGACTTAGTTTCTCATCAATAAGATATAAAATATGAGTTTTTTAAAAAAATCTCATACCTAACAACCAACTACCTGATGCATCTGCCAGAATCAAGATATTACCTGTGAACAGTTTTGTACCAAAAAAACCTATATTTATCTGAGCCATTATGGGTTGATATAACACTTGACTCAGCTCATACTAATGAGTGATTAGGTCTGTTACTAACACTATAACATTCTGAAGTGACTTGGTTTACCTGCGAGAGGTTTTCCCTGAATTCATATACTCACAATAATACACCAATTGTGATGTTTACCATGAGTTTTAAATTCACGGACTACTCCACTACTAGGTGAAGTCCGTACCGGGCGGGACCACACATGTGGGATGTGGATTTTAATTCCTGAGAATGGTTCGTTAAAATGTCTAGGGGGTTTTATTGATTCTCTGTCACTGGTAAGAATGCAGGGTGATCAGGGATATTTACCACAAATCCCAGGAGGAAAGAGTTCCATCCTTGAAACAATGGCATCTGTGTGTAGGTTTCCCTTCCCACTTCATCACCCTTAAATTAACTATAGATGCTAGAAGGATATTAATTGCTCACTACATATAAACAACCACTGGTTGGACACCACATTTACTTGATGTACACAACACTTTTGGACAAACAGTTCAGGTATTAACTCAAGATCTGTAGTTACATATATATATATATAGGTGTAATAAACACTATGCATTTTCAGACAGGCATGGGAATGATATGCAGTATTACAACATAGTACCCAGTGACCCCAGAAAAAAACAAGGTTATTACAAACAACATAACAACCACAAATTGGGTCTACTTTCATTTTCCCTCATGATTAAGGCAAATAAAGATAGTAAATAGAACCCAAAATAACATGTTTCTGACACCTTTTACCATTCTCTCATTGTTAAAAATAATGAGTTGGTGTCAAAATACTATACCATCTATATACCATTGGAAAAAAACTACTGACCTGTTACCTTCAGAAAACAAAAACCAACATATAAACAGCAGTTTGTACTAATTAAATTAATTAATCGAGTCTATCTCCTGGTGTGCGGTTATGGGTCCACCTTTGCTGTCGATTAGATCCTTTTCCCCATTATCTGGGTACCGAATTAATGCACTCAGTTATGTTCTTACTATTTAGTCACTGGTAATTGGCTGGTGCAAATCATACTTTATAATAGAAATTACACACAATCACAAATCCCTCCGCGGGCTAGAATATTCGAGTACTCTGTTGCAGTAGGCTCGGTGTCTTTTTTTGAAATTTGGGGCCTCAGGTTGGTCTAACTTTCCGGAATTTCCACTTAAGCTCTGCAGAAGGTACTTTACCATCTCACCATACATGGTGCCAAGTAGACGTCCATTCAGCTTCTCTGCTTTTAATATCAGAATCCCAAGTAGTTCAACAAAGATTTTACACCCACCAAGTCGCGAGTCTATAACCCATGGCATTTAGGTTGACATTGGACCAGCAAAGAGTTAGTCGTTGTTATCTAGTCCAGTGTAGAACTTTATATGACTGAGAGGCATCTCATGGTAGTATCTGTGACTAGGGCCACAATTGATCTATACCTACATATATGCACAGATGAATGAATCCAGCACAGTAACAGGTTTGCAAACAATTGGATGATTCCTCTTGTTGCAGATATAGAGACATTTAGTTGCTTTCATATGGTCTTTTATCTGATGGTGTTCAGGGTTTGGAACCTTGAGGTAATCTGGTTTCGTAGTTATGTTTCAGATGATATTAAGTTTGTACCTTGGTTGTATTGGCTTATGTGGTTCAGTGTCTTCTCCCCATTTGATTGAGCCAGAACTTAGTGTTGAATAGCTGAATTCCATGTTTGACTGTTGCAGCTGTGAGACATTCTTTCGAAGACTTATCCATTGTGGATATTAACTTGGTAATCCAACCAACAGTTGAAGGGCTTTCACTGTTGCTAGTTTTAGTAACTTGTAGGATTGTCCCATAGTTTCACTGATTTTGCTGAGTGATAAGGCTTATAGGTGATACTTCTCAGACGTAAAGCAGACGATACACTGTTGTCCGTTACTCTGTTGATCTTCATCTTTGTAGATTATTAGATCTTGAAGTCCACATGTGGGATGTTCCTACTAAAATAGGACTTAATCACTCACCCCGTCAGTTGTCTTCTAATTTATCTGTTGCTCGCTATGGAGCTATTGAGCGCCGCAGTAAACATTGAGGTATTGCTAGATCCAGACTATGGTTTGGACATTCACTTTATGGCTGTTTACCCAGGATCCAGTGTTAGTGATATAGTCCCACCAAATTCAACCACCACCTGCTTCTCTTCTATAGAAAAGGGATGACAAGAATACAACACTAGCATTAACCTACTGTGTTATGGTAACAGGTTTACAACACAATTACAAACACAAATACAAAACAACAAGGGGAGAAGGGGAAAGGAGTGGGTGTCCATGTTCCACTGTCCCTCATTGCTGAGTAGAGCCATTCTGACTCTTCATAGTGAGTAAGGTATTTTCTCACTTATATTTTGTTCTGTTGTTACTGGGACTATTGGATGGGTGAAGTCATTCTGTCCATCCAACATGTTGATATTGTCTCTCTCATTACTTGAAGAGAATAGCCTATACAGAATCCCTGTGGTTTCTAATGCCGCGTCTTCATTTCGGCACTATAATCATCACTAGGTCAAGACTATTCACTATTGGCTTCTTAAGTACTGACATACATATGTATTCTTACATCAACATCCTCTAATCCCAAGGTGCAACATTAAAATGTATATTCCCACAGTAAAAAGTAACAATCAGCACAAAGAAAATTCTCATACCAGAAAAAAAACATACCTGTACATTTCTCTGATATTAAGTACATGATAATCATACATAATAATCATAATGATGATGCAGGGAGCCTAGGTTTTTGAATTATCTTCATGAACTAAAACATCCATTGTTTTCCCCCCACTGCGTACAGCACCTGAGGATAGTAATCGCTGTGATATGTTTTGCCAATGACTGCTATTATTCGGAGGGTATTTATAAGAATAACTTATGCCGCATGGTCCAGTCTTCTGAATATTGCAAGCAATTTATTCACATCAATCTTCGCTTCTGTTTCTACTACGGTGAGGTGATGCGGAGTGAATCCTATCCAAACATGCATTTACATCACGCGTTTCATTGTTCATGAATTTATATTCAAACATGGCCTGTCCCTAACACTATTTTATGAAATGATTATATGTTCACCCTCATATGGAGTGGTTACTAATCTGTTAACAAAAGAATGGTACTAAAATTTAGCACTATATTTCCAAGTTACAGATTATAATGTGGCAAAATATTTTATCCCCTGACTAAGTACGAGTCAGGAATATGCGTAATCATTTGTATGTCCCCGCATGGATAAAACACCTTTCTATAGTACATAGATTATTTGCAGATTTCTAAGCATAAATAGTGAGATATTGTTCCCAGTGCCTAGAAGTTTTAACATAGGAATATGAAATTGACAGACACTAGTTCTTTACTATGAAGCATGAATCAGGGGTCTGCTCCTACATTGAGAAAATCTCTAGAATGTGTTTCAGACATGAGAGTTGATACTTTACAGTACACATAATATTCATAGATTATAGCACTACTAGTGAGATATAAGTTCATAATGCCTATACAAGATATTAACATATGGATTTGAAATTGTAAGACATAGGAAAAATTACAGCGTGGCGCCCACCTGTGTTTCCTTAGTAAACATCATCCAGCCTGGTTTAGGAGAATTGTAACTAATTCTTAATTAAACATACTGGTCTAGGTAATACATAAATATATCTTAATGATGTAGATAACATACCAATAGCTTGAAGAGAATCATGGTTTTAAAACAAACTACCTTCTCCCCGAAGGGAAAGGTCGACTTTCTTGTCAGTTCTCTTGACTAGAAATGGCCGCTTCAGTCTTTGTTTTCCCCCTCGCCAGGATTGGCCAGATAAGGGAGAGAAAACAAGCCAAACTAAATTTAGCTGTGCCACGGTCAGTCTATCGCTGTTTTATTTTCTCCTACATTAAGTAAGTTACTTAAACAGTAATTGTAAGGGTTTGTTTATTTTTAAGGGAGTCCATAAATAGGAAAGGGTAGGGACGTTTTTATTATACCACAGACGGTAAGAGACAGGGAAACATCAGTGAGGGCCCCAAGTAAAGCGAAGTCTCACCTCAAGGCCGTGAATCATGTGGTGGTTTCAAGATGACGCCGAGAAGTCGTTGGAACAAACAAATGCATTCTTGGTCATGGCTCTGGCGAGGGACGCCTCTCGGATTCAGGACCTGAACACACTCGTGGCGGCTATGTCGTCTCGTAATATGTTAGTTAAACAGTGGTGTTGAATGGTTTCGTTGACATGATATGGGAGGTGTAGATCATGTATCGGATACTATGAGTATGTTTTACAACGCTTTGCTATTTGGTGACATTGTGCGGTGTTTGTCGTAACATGTGTTAATGTAGTGATGTGATACATGGTAGTCAACGAGAGATGTGTTAGTGTAGTGATGTGCTATATAGTAGTGATATTCTACATAGTAGTTAATGATGTGTTAATGTAGCGATGTGCTACATAAGTACATAGTAGTCAACGATTTGAGATGAGTTAATGTAGCGATGTGCTACATAGTAGTCAACGAGTGATGTGTTAAAGTAATGATGTGCTACATAGTAGTTAACGAGTGATGTGTTAATGTAGCGATGTGCTACATAAGTACATAGTAGTCAACGATTTGAGATGTGTTAATGTAGCGATGTGCTACATAGTAGTCAACGAGTGATGTGTTAAAGTAATGATGTGCTACATAGTAGTCAACGAGTGATGTGTTAATGTAATGATGTGCTACATAGTAGTTAACGAGTGATGTGTTGATGTAGCGATGTGCTACATAGTAGTTAACGAGTGATGTGTTGATGTAGCGATGTGCTACATAGTACTCAACGAGTGATGTGTTAAAGTAATGATGTGCTACATAGTAGTCAACGAGTGATGTGTTAAAGTAATGATGTGCTACATAGTAGTCAACGAGTGATGTGTTAAAGTAATGATGTGCTACATAGTAGTCAACGAGTGATGTGTTAATGTAATGATGTGCTACATAGTAGTTAACGAGTGATGTGTTAATGTAGCGATGTGCTACATAGTACTCAACGATTTGAGATGTGTTAATGTGATGACATGTTACGAATGTCAACGAGAGTCAACGAATCGAGATGGAGGAGTCAGCAGGTTGCTGAGGCCCAGGATGACGTGTTATGGTAGTGGACTGGAGTAATCAGAACAGAAACACACGATCCACCCTATGTATCACATTCATTGGGAATCAAACTAGAACATATCACAAGTGAGGACGACTGACACAAGACACAATGCGATGACCCATGACAGTGCTGTCCCAATATTTGTTTAGACAAATCAGAACTGGATGGGTGATGAAGTCAATATCATGTCTGCTGCCTTTACTTCCCAGAAAAATGTCATGGTACCTATGTCAGGCTGGGTATATGTGAGAATACGGTTAATAAAACATCCCCCTCATTGGGGGAGATTTAAACACATGGCCACCTAGGCCCGCAGGAAACGTGCTAACAGTTTTACTGCCGTCTATCCCATTATTTAAGTAGTCCACAAATATGTGTTTCTCCTGAGTATATTTATCGCAGCGAAATATTGCTCAGCAATCTCTGTATCTCACTGATTATCGCTTCAGCTTCCCGTGAGCTGGCGGTGGGGTAGTGGATTCATTCCACAACCGGCCAGTTGTACTGAAACGTTAACTTCTTGTTGAGAAAGCGCTAGCAAACTACTGAACGTAGGGTAGCCAAGAAAATCAACTAAAAGGCACGCAGTTGAGTTCTGCACACTCAGACATACTGCTGTTACATGAAGACACAAACAACATGCTTCACAATTTCCTGCCTGCCATATGTTTCTACATCTCGTCAAGTGTATACTGCACAAGTCCCTCAGTATCAAACACAGCAAAACCATGCATTCCTCAAGCTGAAATAGACAACACACTTATTCCCACTGTAATTTTAAACCGACTAATATGTATTTTATTTACACAACAACGGCTTAGCCATATGAATCGCATTTAATTCAGCATGTCTTAACATACGTCAATTTTGTGTGTTAACCAACATATGAAACGCATCTTCTATGTCAGTTACATAACCAGATCCCAACAGGATGCGCACTAATGCGAAAGTGAGTATTATTTTCTGCCTGTAGGTTATTTCTGGTTAGCACAGTCTTCTTTTATTATTCTGCATATCCAGTTGGGTATGTCTATCACCCTGTTAGTTACTTGCCTTTCTGTTCTGCCGATGTAAGTAACGTGGAATAATGATCTAGATTAGTTGCAGAATGAAATGTAGGTGGCCCGTCCTTAATCTGAGAACAGTCCCAATTGGACAGTCACAACAAAGTCAGTAACCACATTTCATAGAACAAAAACTTAAGCTAGACAAAAGAATCGGAAAGGAACAAAACCGAAGTCCCTGTACTTTGAAAATAATGGAAATAAACTATGGGAATTAATCAATAATTAACACAGACTAAAGAAGTGCGCCAGTGCATCACAGTGTGCCTTGCAGATACGTCGTCAGCAAATCACAGTCAGGAAACACCCTACAGTGCGCAGGTCCACATGGCCCGAATGGATAAGAACGCGTGTTCTTAAACATCCGGTGTGCTGATGCCGAGGTTAGCGGTTCGACCCCTACACCGGACAGCTTGAACTAAAATGCTGATCCTGTCGTCCTTAACGTGGGACGTTAATTACAAGTACCCCTGAAAGTCGGAGTGGGTTCGCCTGATAACGAGGGACACTATTAATAGGGAAAGCTAACCCATACGCAAAATTGTCCATCATTACTATAATTAATCGTTGTCTAGATCCTGATGCTCCTTCTATATCACTACAGAGTGTAAGCTGGGTTAGTCCCGTGTCCCACAACACAAGTCATCACTGTAGTACACATCTATTAGTCACTGAACAAGATTGCGTTTGCGCACAGAATATCCCTTTAATGATGAATGAACACGGAAATAGGCAACATATATAAATCCAGTAACAGTAATCCCAGAATATATCCTCATCACAACCTAACACTCAAATAACACTGCCTTCTCCAGGCCTTCTTAATCTAATCCACCACGACAGTTAACCAGCCACTCTCCCCGGCCCGAACTCACTCGATCCAACCCACTCTGGGTCTAGGCCTCAACTAACTTATCCAGTCCCCTGACTCCACACAACACTACTCCCTAGCCCAAACTGTCTGCCTAACAACCACACTAGCGGGCTGACGCCTCCTCGACTCCCCCCTTAAACTCACTGCCTCCAACCTTCCCCGTCTGTCTTCTTATTTGCCCTTTCCGCGGACCTACCACCCAGCCTCATTTTACCTCCGTCTATTATTTCTCAGGGCCGGTTAGCTTGTTTATATAGTACCACTTTCGCTTAGGTCCATCACGCCCAATGTTAATTAACCCAGGCATGTTACACTAACTACTAGAAATATTTTTTAAAAGCTAGAAGACTGATTCTGTGCCACAGATTTGGAGAGATGCGATTATGGTACCAAGTGTACAGCTTTAGAAAGACATAATGCATTAGCCCGTAGCTAACAGACCTATAAGTTTCACAAAGACAGTGTAAGACTGGGGAACGCGTAGTTAACCTCAGGTTAAAATTGTGCATGGAAAGTTAACAACGTTTAGTGCTACAACTATCAAGCTGTAGACAGTATTAGGGCACATAATATCAGCCACATACCCCTTCCAAGGGAATGATTATGCATTCCAAGACAAAAGACTCATTTTGATCACGTGGGTAGACTTAAATAACATTGGACAAGGTGTAGAAAACCTAGGCTAAATAATATCAATGCTAGTGGGAACATGTACACTGGATATAATAATATCTACACAATAGGAAAGTCATTTACCCAGCCAGCATCCATCAATCAATCCACTGATCTACCCATATATTCATCCACCAATCCATCCATCCATCCATCCACTCATCCATCCATTCGTCCACTCACCCATCCATCGATCCACTCATCCATTCATTCATTCATTCCCCCACCCACTCATCCATCCACGCATCAACGCATCCACCCACCCATCCGCTCATCCATAAATCTATCCACCAATCGACCCATTCACCCATGCATCCACCGACCCATTCACCCGTCCACCCATTCAGCCAACCACCCATTCATCCAACCACCCATTCACCCAACCACCCATCCATCCATCGACACATCCATTCATTCACATATTCACCCATCCATTCACACACAGAGATCACATACATAAATACGTACACATGCGCTACCGAACGCGCAAGAACGAATTCACACATAAACAATGACAGACAGACAGACAGACAGACAGACAGACAGACAGACAGACAGACAGACAGACAGACAGACAGACAGACAGACAGACAGACAGACAGACAGACAGACAGACAGACAGACAGACAGACAGACAGACAGACAGACAGACAGACAGACAGACAGACAGACAGACAGACAGACAGACAGACAGACAGACAGACAGACAGACAGACAGACAGACAGACAGACAGACAGACAGACAGACAGACAGACAGACAGACAGACAGACAGACAGACAGACAGACAGACAGACAGACAGACAGACAGACAGACAGACAGACAGACAGACAGACAGACAGACAGACAGACAGACAGACAGACAGACAGACAGACAGACAGACAGACAGACAGACAGACAGACAGACAGACAGACAGACAGACAGACAGACAGACAGACAGACAGACAGACAGACAGACAGGCAGGCAGGCAGGCAGGCAGGCAGGCAGGCAGGCAGGCAGGCAGGCAGGCAGGCAGGCAGGCAGGCAGGCAGGCAGGCAGGCAGGCAGGCAGGCAGGCAGGCAGGCAGGCAGGCAGGCAGGCAGGCAGGCAGGCAGGCAGGCACCAATAGTTTTGACCCAGCAACAAGCTAGCACCATATATTATACATGTGGGAATTTACAGTATCAATACCTGAAACCTCTGGGCAGAAACATGTTTTTATGTTATGTAGACAAGTTTCAACATATGCTGCTGGTTCCTTCTAAAATCAATGACATTTTACATGCTTGTAGACTACAATTGCGACTATCGACTCGCTTTCGGTCAGCCATTTTAACGTGGCATTTAGCGCTCGTTAAAATGTTTAATCTGGGACAGTGCGTAGGAATATTCACACTTTGTTGTCGTGGGCCAGTTGCTTTACACAAACAAATACATGTTTCATTCCCGTTTCCTCTGAGCGCTTTCAAGTATGTGAAACTATTGATTGACAGCAAGCTCTTGTCTTTCTTGTCTTGTGCGTCTCGTGTTTAACTAACATTGTAAACTTCAGCAAAGTTCACATGTGAGATTGCCCAGTCTGTTAATTACGTGTTAATCTTCACATTATAATGGTAACTTAACATATAACATACGACCACCAATTGTTGCCGATAAAGTCGATAAAGGAGCAAGAAATACAGTGTTTACTTTATCGATCTTCAAAGACAGGTCTACTCAAGTCGGGAAAGGGACTTAACATGCACGCTTAACAGACAATTCAAGAGCTTTAGAGAAAGTAAAACAACAAGAATATTTACACCCAGCGCTTGAACTTTGCTGCGATGGGGAAAGATCTCAGAATCATCATCATCATCATCATCATCATCATCATCATCATCATCATCATCATCATCATCATCATCATCATCATCATCATCATCATCATCATCATCATCATCATCATCATCATCATCATCCATCATCATCATCATCATCATCATCATCATCATCATCATCATCATCATCATCATCATCATCACTATGTGTGACGTCGTACCTTGGGTGGTCATGGTTCACCATATCCCAGTATCAATAGTCTTCAATGAGGTCTTTATTAAACACATATTTCAATGTGCCCCATATAGAGTTAAAGATACTTGCATGTATCCTTTACAGGACGTCGCAGTCAATCCCATCATTTTTTTTGGCTGTTCGTGATTGCTTGACAAGTTTACGTTCAGTAGTTTGTCATTGCTTTCTGAACGACCAGCACTTCATACCATTGTATGAAAACCAATGCAAGGCGGTCTGCTTCCAAATCGCCAGCAGCTGTGTTTCGAACGAGGTATGCGGGATTACGAATTAAATTCGTAACACCTTCGCCGTGGAGCCGGCGATATAGAGGCAAGGTGTGAAAACCTGACACTGCACCGTACATACAAGTATCTAGCCTTCACAGTGAAAACCTGACACTGCACCGTACATACAAGTATCTAGCCTTCACAGTGAAAACCTGACACTGCACCGTACATACAAGTATCTAGCCTTCACAGTGAAAACCTCACACTGCACCGTACATACAAGTATCTAGCCTTCACAGTGAAATCCTGACACTGCACCGTACATACAAGTATCTAGCCTTCACAGTGAAATCCTGACACTGCACCGTACATACAAGTATCTAGCCTTCACAGTGAAATCCTGACACTGCACCGTACATACAAGTATCTAGCCTTCACAGTGAAATCCTGACACTGCACCGGACATACAAGTATCTAGCCTTCACAGTGAAATCCTGACACTGCACCGCACATACAAGTATCTAGCCTTCACAGTGAAAACCTGACACTGCACCGTACATACAAGTATCTAGCCTTCACAGTGAAATCCTGACACTGCACCGTACATACAAGTATCTAGCCTTCACAGTGAAATCCTGACACTGCACCGTACATACAAGTATCTAGCCTTCACAGTGAAATCCTGACACTGCACCGTACATACAAGTATATAGCCTTCACAGTGAAATCCTGACACTGCACCGTACATACAAGTATCTAGCCTTCACAGTGAAAACCTGACACTGCACCGTACATACAAGTATCTAGCCTTCACAGTGAAATCCTGACACTGCACCGTACATACAAGTATCTAGCCTTCACAGTGAAATCCTGACACTGCACCGTACATACAAGTATCTAGCCTTCACAGTGAAATCCTGACACTGCACCGTACATACAAGTATCTAGCCTTCACAGTGAAATCCTGACACTGCACCGTACATACAAGTATCTAGCCTTCACAGTGAAATCCTGACACTGCACCGTACATACAAGTATCTAGCCTTCACAGTGAAATCCTGACACTGCACCGTACATACAAGTATCTAGCCTTCACAGTGAAATCCTGACACTGCACCGTACATACAAGTATCTAGCCTTCACAGTGAAAACCTCACACTGCACCGTACATACAAGTATCTAGCCTTCACAGTGAAATCCTGACACTGCACCGTACATACAAGTATCTAGCCTTCACAGTGAAATCCTGACACTGCACCGTACATACAAGTATCTAGCCTTCACAGTGAAAACCTGACACTGCACCGTACATACAAGTATCTAGCCTTCACAGTGAAAATCCTCACACTGCACCGTACATACAAGTATCTAGCCTTCACAGTGAAAACCTGACACTGCACCGTACATACTAGTATCTAGCCTTCACAGTGAAACCTCACACTGCACCGTACATACAAGTATCTAGCCTTCACAGTGAAATCCTGACACTGCACCGTACATACAAGTATCTAGCCTTCACAGTGAAAACCTCACACTGCACCGTACATACAAGTATCTAGCCTTCACAGTGAAATCCTGACACTGCACCGTACATACAAGTATCTAGCCTTCACAGTGAAAACCTGACACTGCACCGTACATACAAGTATCTAGCCTTCACAGTGAAATCCTGACACTGCACCGTACATACAAGTATCTAGCCTTCACAGTGAAATCCTGACACTGCACCGTACATACAAGTATCTAGCCTTCACAGTGAAATCCTGACACTGCACCGTACATACAAGTATATAGCCTTCACAGTGAAATCCTGACACTGCACCGTACATACAAGTATCTAGCCTTCACAGTGAAATCCTGACACTGCACCGTACATACAAGTATCTAGCCTTCACAGTGAAACCTCACACTGCACCGTACATACAAGTATCTAGCCTTCACAGTGAAATCCTGACACTGCACCGTACATACAAGTATCTAGCCTTCACAGTGAAATCCTGACACTGCACCGTACATACAAGTATCTAGCCTTCACAGTGAAAACCTGACACTGCACCGTACATACAAGTATCTAGCCTTCACAGTGAAACCTCACACTGCACCGTACATACAAGTATCTAGCCTTCACAGTGAAAACCTGACACTGCACCGTACATACAAGTATCTAGCCTTCACAGTGAAAACCTCACACTGCACCGTACATACAAGTATCTAGCCTTCACAGTGAAATCCTGACACTGCACCGTACATACAAGTATCTAGCCTTCACAGTGAAAACCTCACACTGCACCGTACATACAAGTATCTAGCCTTCACAGTGAAATCCTGACACTGCACCGTACATACAAGTATCTAGCCTTCACAGTGAAAACCTGACACTGCACCGTACATACAAGTATCTAGCCTTCACAGTGAAATCCTGACACTGCACCGTACATACAAGTATCTAGCCTTCACAGTGAAATCCTGACACTGCACCGTACATACAAGTATCTAGCCTTCACAGTGAAATCCTGACACTGCACCGTACATACAAGTATCTAGCCTTCACAGTGAAATCCTGACACTGCACCGTACATACAAGTATCTAGCCTTCACAGTGAAATCCTGACACTGCACCGTACATACAAGTATCTAGCCTTCACAGTGAAAACCTGACACTGCACCGTACATACAAGTATCTAGCCTTCACAGTGAAAACCTCACACTGCACCGTACATACAAGTATCTAGCCTTCACAGTGAAAACCTCACACTGCACCGTACATACAAGTATCTAGCCTTCACAGTGAAATCCTGACACTGCACCGTACATACAAGTATCTAGCCTTCACAGTGAAAACCTCACACTGCACCGTACATACAAGTATCTAGCCTTCACAGTGAAAACCTCACACTGCACCGTACATACAAGTATCTAGCCTTCACAGTGAAAACCTCACACTGCACCGTACATACAAGTATCTAGCCTTCACAGTGAAATCCTGACACTGCACCGTACATACAAGTATCTAGCCTTCACAGTGAAAACCTCACACTGCACCGTACATACAAGTATCTAGCCTTCACAGTGAAAACCTCACACTGCACCGTACATACAAGTATCTAGCCTTCACAGTGAAAACCTCACACTGCACCGTACATACAAGTATCTAGCCTTCACAGTGAAATCCTGACACTGCACCGTACATACAAGTATATAGCCTTCACAGTGAAAACCTGACACTGCACCGTACATACAAGTATCTAGCCTTCACAGTGAAATCCTGACACTGCACCGTACATACAAGTATCTAGCCTTCACAGTGAAAACCTCACACTGCACCGTACATACAAGTATCTAGCCTTCACAGTGAAATCCTGACACTGCACCGTACATACAAGTATCTAGCCTTCACAGTGAAAACCTGACACTGCACCGTACATACAAGTATCTAGCCTTCACAGTGAAATCTTCATCTTTGTCGTCGTTCGTACGATACATTTTGTGTGTGGGCAGAAACCAATCGTCATTTCCAGATGTTTTACCAGAAAGAGCAACATCTTGAAAATCACAAACATGAGGAAACCACAATAAAATTTCCTGAACTGACATCCTAGCCCAGTCTGTTGTTGAGCGTGAGGCCAATGTTGAGCAATGAGTATAGAACTGGTGAGGAAACCAGTCAGCAGGGATGTGGTTTTTGAGAATATTGTTGAGAATATCGTGAGCAGTGAAGAAAACACGCGGAGTTAGTTTACAGCGTTCACAAACCCCGAGACCACAGGGGCCGACAGGATGGACACAATCACGAGTAAATGCTAGTCTGGCTTTAGACAGCTAGTGCATTAGCTATCATTGCCTGAGGACATACGAGTCGTGTGTTCAATCCACAATGAGACGGCTTTTAAAAAAAAAATGGATCTGGACTACCAGGTCGATGAAGCCTAAAATGGGCGCCAGGAAATGTGTTATGAAGTGATAGTAACCGCACTACCCAGTATATGAATGTGACATCCAGAACAACATCACTGCACTCAGGACATTCCCACACGTGCTCTGTCCCCTTCTTCAGCAGCCAGCGAAGAAGCCCCAAGCTTATGGGGGGAGTAGCAGCCTGATTGAATGTTCGCATTTTCTTCTTGTTCTCTCTCTCTTATTCTCTCTCTCTCTCTCTCTCTCTCTCTCTCTCTCTCTCTCTCTCTCTCTCTCTCTCTCTCTCTATCTCTCTCTCTCTATCTCTCTCCCCCTCTCTATCTCTCTATCTCTCTCTATCTCTCTATCTCTCTCTCTCTCCCTCCTCTATCTCTCTCTCCCTCTCCTCTTTATCCTTTGTTTCAGCGACAGCGTCGCGGACAGGCTGGCTTCTGTACATTATGTAATAAACAAACATATCACTTGTATGGGAATCTTAGGGTCTTGACGTAGCATGAGAAATAACATGATATACAGGGTGGGGCAAAATGATCTGACACATTTGTAACTTTAATAAAACTAAATTATAATAAATGAACAAAAAAGTATTTTTTTATTTATCAAATGTACACATGATGCCATTTTGTTTTATGTTGTTTGAATAATGATTTGTGTGGGGAAATTCAACAACAGGTTCCCTGTACTGCTATTATGATTTTCAGTGACGAGGCCCATTTTTAAAAAAAAAAGTAGCTTAAAAGTCGACAGGGTCGACTTCATTGCACCGGGTTTTAACCCATATAGCTCAGTCTCTTTCCGCAGCGCGGAAAGCGTCGCACATAGCACGAACTCCATAGCTCTAGCGACGACCCACAGGAGTCTCAGAAATATTTAACTCGTGAACCGAAGGACGCGGCCCGGAATCGAACCACAACCTTCGGAGCCCGAGTTAAACGGCTTGACCACTTCGCTACGAAGACTCCCATTTTCGAAGAGGCCCATTTTCATTTGTGTGGAAGCGTGAATAAGCAAAATTTCCGCTATTGGTCCCAAAACAATCCTCATGAGTTACACGAACGCTCCTTGCACAGTCCTCATGTAACTGTATGGTGTGCGATAGCAGAATTGGGCATTTTGGGTCCGTACTTTTTTGAAGAAGACAATGTTATAGTGACCGTTAACTCTGAACGATATTGCATGTTGCTGGACACTTTTCTGCGACCCAAATTGGATGAACTTGACGTCAGAAATAATGTTTGGTTCCAACAAGATGGCGCAACAGCCCACACGTCTAGACGTTCAATGGAAATTTTGAGGGAGATGTTCCCCGGTCATTTAATTTCATTCCGAGGTGACCTCGGTTGGCCTGCCCGATCACCTGACTTGAACCCGTGTTATTTTTTTCTGTGGGGATACCTAAAATCAAAGGTATACATTCATCGCCCCCGATCTATTGATCAATTGAAAGATGCAATTCATCAAGAAATTGAGTCTATTCCACATGAAATGATCCGCCGAGTTATGGACAACTTTCGCGAATCGTCGTCAACAATGTGTGGACAATAACCGCGAACATTTGACTGATGTAATTTTAAAAAGAAAATGAAATAAAGTGACATCATATGTACATTTAGGAAATAAAAATACTTTTTTTTTCATTATTCAAACAACATAAAACAAAATGGCATCATGTGTACATTTGATAAATAAAAATACTTTTTTATTCATTTATTCTAATTTAGTTTTATTAAAGTTACAAATGTGTCAGATCATATTGCCCCACCCTGTACAATGGTTTTTATACAATGGTATGAGTGCCGGTCGTATATATACGTGTATTGATTGGCACTTGTATAAGTAGAGTGATAAAGTAGAGATTAGAGGTCCTATCAGACAATATAATCAGACAGTTCATTATGTACAACGGCTTAAAGACAATATATGGCATTAGCTGACTATTTGAGGCTTTTCTTACTGGCTGTTAAGGCAATAGGCTGCATTGTGAATGTTCACAGCTGCGTTTTGTTGAGTTGGATAGAGTTGCGTTGAGTCAAGAACCGATATCACAGCACTCTGAACATGCCCATACCTGTTCCGTTCCCATCTCAGTCAACAAGCGAAGAGTCCCAGTGCTGATGGTACCAGTTGCAATCTGATTATGTGTCCGTCTGGCTCTTCCTCGGAGAATTGAGTGACGGCCAGATATTTCGGTCACTCCCCGTCGAAGCATTCTCTGCAGACTACAATGATTGATCTGTTCTTCCACATTATTCACGTGATCCCGAAGAGTGCTGGCTACATCTGCCTTATCTTGTACCAATAGCCCACCCAGCGCTACAGACCCGGCCAATCTGTCCGCCTGCTCGTTTCTCAACCCACCAGCATGTTCTATTGAACAGATCCAGCGGAAGCCTGTTTTCACCCTCCTCAGTGTGCTCTGTGAGTCCGTTACAATCACGACATGTGAGTCTTCACCCTTCTCAGCGTGCTCTGTGAGTCCGTTACAATCACGACATGTGTGTCTTCACCCTCCTCAGTGTGCTCTGTGAGTCCGTTACAATCACGACATGTGAGTCTTCACCCTTCTCAGCGTGCTCTGTGAGTCCGTTACAATCACGACATGTGTGTCTTCAGCCTCCTCAGCGTGCTCTGTGAGTCCGTTACAATCACGACATGTGTGTCTTCACCCTCCTCAGTGTGCTCTGTGAGTCCGTTATAATCACGACATGTGTGTCTTCACCCTCCTCAGTGTGCTGTATGAGTCCGTTACAATCACGACATGTGTGTCTTCACCCTCCTCAGTGTGCTCTGTGAGTCCGTTACAATGACGACACGCCTGTCTTCACCCTCTTCAGCGTGCTCTGTGAGTCCGTTACAATCACGACATGCCTATCTACACCCTTCTCATCGTGCCAGGTGAATCCGTTACAATCACGACATGCCTATCTACACCCTTCTCATCGTGCCAGGTGAATCCGTTACAATGACGACATGCCTATCTACACCCTTCTCATCGTGCCAGGTGAATCCGTTACAATCACGACAAGCCTATCTACACCCTTCTCATCGTGCCAGGTGAATCCGTTACAATCACGACATGCCTATCTACACCCTTCTCATCGTGCCAGGTGAATCCGTTACAATCACGACATGCCTATCTACACCCTTCTCATCGTGCCAGGTGAATCCGTTACAATCACGACATGCCTATCTACACCCTTCTCATCGTGCCAGGTGAATCCGTTACAATCACGACATGCCTATCTACACCCTTCTCATCGTGCCAGGTGAATCCGTTGCAATCACGACATGTGTGTCTTCAGCCTTCTCATCGTGCCAGGTGAATCCGTTATGGGTGTTGTTTGTTCTCTACCGAGCGAAATGTAGCGGTATATTCACTGCTGGGATGCTAGTTCAACATACATATAATTAACAATGATCCAGGGGAAAACAAATCAACAAGTTAGATGGACGTACATAGGTAATGATAGAATTGCAATGGCTTTCAGAGTGATTTCCACTTTATTAAACAGACCGTAACAAGGAACCCAGTCATGCCCCAAATGTTGTTACCGCAGAACTTTTTGACCTCTGTCATCTGAGTGTCCGATAATTTGAAAACCGAGGGTTGTCTCAATTTGTCTCTGTGCTGTTAGGACACATTTTGAACGAGCAAGCTGCAATTACTCGGTTGTTTAAAATCTCAATGGAGGATCAGTAAAAGCATTTGCAATCGTGAAACACAAAAACTGACACATGCTGTTTATACGAGGGCGAGTCAATAAGTAAGTCACACAGTTCTGTGGGATGGCAGGTAAATGTAGTTGGTGTTTTCTACAGGTGTCATTAGGTGACAGCAACATCGAGCTTTATATTCCCGTTCGTCAGGTGGCGCTATGTGTCTCATGCGCATGTGCAGCGCATAAACAAAATGGCAACTGTACTTACGGAGTGTACAGCCAAAGAGAAACGTGCTACGTGCGTTTTTTTTTTTGGGGGGGGGGGGGGGCAAAAGGACTGCCTGCAAAGGACATTCATAAGGAAATGCTTCCTGTTTATGCTTACAAATGTTTGTCCCGTAAAGCGGTGCATAGCTTGGATGAAAACACCCTGTTTCGCCTTGTGTCCAAAAATTCAAGGTTACACCATCAGCAGGGAAAGTTATGCTGACAGTGTTCTGGGATTGTCAAGGAGCGCTTTTAAACAATTTCAAGAAGAAAGATGACAATGTGAATTCTGAATCGTACTGTGAAGTTCTATTGATGCTTCGTGAGGCAATTTGAAGAAAACGTCCAAGACTGCTGACTAGTGGAGTGTTGCTTCTTCATGACAATGCCAGACCACATACGTCTCGATTAACTCAGGAGAAAATTAACCAAGGTGGGAAGTTCTGGAACATCCACCTTACAGCCCCGACTTAGCCCCTAGCGATTTCCACCTTTTTGGTCCACTGAAAACCCACCATGGTGGGAGACACCCAACACTCAATAACTCTTCAGTGAGTTTGAAAGAAGTGTTTATTCCACGTATAAATATCAATAAATGGGCAGTATCATGTACATCGGTACTCTCATCCAATGCAAGAGACTACCACAAAAATTGTTTACTTGCATCTTGAAGTTTATGCATAACATTGTCACTTATCATATCAACACGTCTGACCACAGTTCTCCTGGATAAAGTAATCTTGTCAGATCTGTGTGTTTTTTGTTTGTTTGTTCTGGACACATAATGTTTTCTGCATCTAGCAAACATTCCTTAATGAACTCGCCATCAGAAGATGGTTTATTCTGTTTTACAATTCTGTGTGACAGCACAAGGCTAGCTTCAGTTGCAGCATCTTGAATTCAAGACTGTTTAGTGAAAACAGTTTGCTGTTTCTCCAAAAATGTTCACCAACTCAAGCCATTTCCATTCCCTTCCTTCGGTTGTTAAATTGTATCCGAAATCGGAATATTTTGTTTGATAATGTCTTTTTAAATTGTACTCCTTGAAGACAGCCATTGACTCACGACACAGCAAGCAAACTGATTTGCTACCAACTTTTATAAAACAGTACTTAGTAGTCCATTCATAATTAAAAACACGGCATTCATCTTCAATCTTACGTTTGTTATTGACACTCATTTTTTAAATAAAATTTGAACAGTTAGAACTGTACAAAACTTTAAAACGGAAATGAAACAAAACCTACTTCCGGCTGTGTGTGAAAATAAAATATTCGGAAAACAAGTAGTAAACTCAGAATAAATTTCAGAAATATATCAAGACTACTACAACAAATAAATTAATTTGAATATTGTAAATGTGGAAATAATTTAAAACAGCAAAAGACTTTTTAATTTAATATTTTCTTGCAAAATAAATCATTTTATTGACCGGAGAAATATCTGTTTTTCATAAAATCATCCTTATTAAATTTTTCATGTCGATAAATATTTCTCTATATAAAAATCGATAAATTCGCATTTTAGCATAACATTGTTCCAAATGTTGCTGTATGTAGCCAGGGGCCGAGTTGGGGTGAGTGCCTAACCTTACATAAATACCCTAATGACTCGTGCATTCATCACCTATGCAGCAGAAGTCCAACTTCTGGCCTTCTCGTGGCAGAACTGTTTTAACTAACAGGAGAAGGGCGGTGGCGAGTCACTGGCGCCGAGAAATATACAGAACTCTCTAGATGTGCATGCTCGTACGTGCATGCGCAGATATGTGTGTGCGTGCTTATACACTTAAACTCGAGTAAGACCAAAGTCTGCTCTAGCAAAGGAAAGGTGCTGAATAAAGAGGCAACCAGCCAGGAGGCGCACCACAGAAATCAGGATGCCACCAATCACGCGCAATGAAATATGTCGACTACGGCTAAATGTTACGGTGCTCGCCCTACTTTGGACCCCCAGGCAGGTGCAGTGCCGGGCCATATGCCTCGAAAGAGTCCAACCACAACTACTGAAGGTCCTTCTCAGATGTCCTGTGGAGCCAGGGCACCTGAGAATAGAGCGTCCGGCCATACCAAACAAAGACTAAAACTAATGCACTGGAATGCGGAGGGATTCAGCAACAAAACAATAGAACTAGAAAACATCTTGGACCAAGAAAAGGTAATCGTGTGTTGCTTGCAAGAAACTCACCTCATAGAAAACGAAATGATGTCTTGGAAATTGCCAGTACTAAGGACACTACTTTCTGAACTTAGCAGCCAGCGTAAGGTCACCATACAGTGGATACCAACCCACTGTGGAGTACCCGGAAACGACAGAACTGATCGATTGGCTAAGGAAGGAGCAAAAGAAGAACAGCCTCATGTGCCCGTTACCACCAAAAGAAAAGAATGATCAAATCAGTCAGAAAGCCACCAAAACATACTCAAGACAGACCAGAACAAGTCATTATTCTGCTCCTCAGAACAGGACACAATTGATTACGCAACCACATGTATACAAGATTCAAGATTGGTGAATCAGCCATGTGCACGTGTGGATTATCGTCGCAGACAGCAGAGCACATACTCAAAGACTGCCAAAATTACAACATGTCAAGGCTAACCTTCTGGTCAAGAGAGACGACAGTGGAAGATAAACTCTATGGACTGCTGAGTGAACTAAAAGGGACAGTTAAATTCACACAAGAGGCAACATTGCAGTTATAGTATTTAAGGCGAACGAAAGAAGAAGAAGAAGAAGAAGAAGAAGAAGAAGAAGAAGAAGAAGAAGAAGAAGAAGAAGAAGAAGAAGAAGAAGAAGAAGAAGAAGAAGAAGAAGAAGAAGAAGAAGAAGAAGAAGAAGAAGAAGAAGCATTACATTGTGAAGGCCAAGGACTGTTTACAAAAATTGATAATTAGAAAGAAATCTTATCAAAAATGTTGAAATAATCATAGCGGTACATGAAATTCTTTAAAATTCAACAAAATAACTTAAAAACGAAGTAAAAATTATTATTCCTAAATACCCTTGCGAGCCGCATAAAATCAGATGGCGGGCCGCATGCGGCTTGACCACTTCGCCACAGAGACAGACAGACAGACAGTCGGGAACGAGAACTGATATGACTACTTATGTGACTTAAATGAGATGCTCCCCACCAGGGACTGGGTGAAGCCGGGCCGGGTCAGACAGACTGACAGTCAGACAGACAGACAGACAGACAGACAGACAGACAGACAGACAGACAGACAGACAGACAGACAGATAGTCGGGAACGGGATCTTATATGACTACTTATATGAATTAAATGAGATACTCCCCACCAGGAGCTCGGCGAAGCCGGGCCGGGTCAGACAGACAGAGAGACAAGCAGACAGACAGACAGACAGACAGACAGATCAGATAGATAGATAGATAGATAGATAGATAGATAGATAGATAGATAGATAGATAGATAGATAGATAGATAGATAGATAGATAGATAGATAGATAGATAGACAGATCCCCGCCAGGGACTGGGCGAAGCCGGGTCAGACAGACAGACAGACAGACAGACAGACAGACAGACAGACAGACAGTCGGGAACGGGAACTTATATGACTACTTATGTGAATTAAATGAGATGCTCCCCATCAGGAAGTGGGCGAAGCCGGGCCGGGTCAGACAGACAGACAGACAGACAGACAGACAGACAGACAGACAGACAGACAGACAGACAGACAGACAGTTAGTTAGTTAGTTAGTTAGTTAGTTAGTTAGTTAGTTAGTCGACAGATCATCCTCATTGCACATCGAACCATTCAGTCCATAAGTGCTCGGATCCCCTCCTCAGCAAATCCCGCAGCGTGTAGCGGCTAACGACGCCAGTTCTGTGTTGGTTTATCAATCTTCTTTGGCTTCCTGCGTAGTGTTCTTGTTTGGCCACCCCTCTTTTAATTTGCTGTTCTCGCAGTTTGGCCCTGGCTGTAGATTCACAGTCATCACTTGGTTCACGCAAGAGTCTTACTTCTCGTAGAGCATTCAGAATGTCAGCCTGGTCCATGGCGCGTCCGCCCTCCACAGTAGCCTCACCTGCGAGCTTGTCAGCCCGCTCATTTCCTTTTACTCCCGCATGCCCTGGCACGAAGATAAAACTAATCTTTGTCAGCCGAGACCGCTCCAGAGGCAGCAACCATTCTCTTCGGATTGACCCCTCCTCTATCCTCTTGATCATTTTCATTGAGTCGCTAAGGAAACATGCCCTAGTGAATGTCTGTGTCTCGAGCCATATTATTGCTTTACTTAATGCCATGACTTCCATAGTCAGGCTACTTGTGGTTTCAGTGAAAGCACCAGAGTCCTCCTTCACAATTCTCCCTCCGGCCCGAGCTGTAAAGGCCCATGAGCTTCTCACATGTCGGACGACCGACCCATTTGTGTAGATGACCGCATCACCGTCTAGCAAATTCTCGAAAATCAACGCCTGTACTTCAGCCTCCACAGCAGCCGGATTTTCTTGTCTGCATTTTCTATCTAGTTGGTTGCAAACTGAAAAGGATGTGCAGAAATCTGTTGGCACTTGCACCTACTCCTCGCCAGATTCTAAGTCCTCAAGTGAACACACCTTTTGAAGAATGTCTTCGGCTTGACCCATCCACGACCGTCCTCTTTTTAACCTGCTGCCCTTCACCTTCATAATTTCACTATGCAGTGGATGTTGTGTGTTTGCGTTAACTCTGTTTGCCCTGCAAACTTGTATTCTCTCTTCAATGGTTGGAAAATCAAGAAGGTAGCGCATCGCCCTGCATGCTGTATCTCTTGTATATCCAAGAATAATACGCATAGCTTCATTCTGGATCCTTTCCATCCTTTCTATCTGCTTATGGCTGAGAGTCAGGATTGCCATTGCATACTCCAAAACAAACATGACCATCCCCTCGTACAGAAGAAATAGAAGGCGCTGCTCACAGTTTGATGCCGCTATCACCCGCATCGCAGCCAAACCCCGCTTGGCCTTTGTTATCACCTGGTCTATGTGCTCATTATAAGCAAGGCTTCGATCAAACCGTATCCCCAGGTAATTCATTGCCTGCGTTCTTTCCACCGTCTCTGAACACAGATTTACAGTTGGTGTTGGAGTGTTAACAATATGATTATTCAACGAGAACCAAGTCAATGTTGCCTTTGTTGGGTTGACCATTGCCCCAGTTTCAACACACCAAGCAAGTACTTATGCGTTTGAGTTCGGTTTGTAGTTCCACAGCAACCTGCTCTCTTATCCCGAACGTGCACAACAACCAGCACCAGTTACAGGAGTAACCCGAACTTCACCCCCGGCGACAGCGACATCTAAGTGTTCAGAAAATGCTCCTTCTCTTCCTGCACCTCCATTGCCTATACCCCAGGAATACAATGCCGTGGATAGCAACCCAGGCTCCAATCCCAATGTTGCTAACTATGATGGTTTGTTTCCTCCATTGCCCATAAAGCATCCTCCCCCTATTGTGTCAAAGGGGACACCGTTAAACAATGTTGCTGTGCCCCCGATGTATGCTTCTAATGTAGGCACTTCCAGTAACTCTCACAGCAGTGGTCCCTCGTTGGATGGTAATCTACACTCCTATCAGTGGAACCGCCAACTTCAACAGCTAATGCAATACAATCCTGCAGCCCTGCATCAAGCTTTCATGATGTCACTCCAGCACAGACATTTTCCTACCCCATCTAATAGTCTTAACTACTACTAAATAAAGTTTCAAAAACTCTGAAAATTTCTACCGCAAGCGACATCATCCTTTCATCGTGCAATGTTCGCAAATCACGATCAGTGGCTTCACAAAGATGGCCTAAGTATAGGCCATCTCAACATCTATCATTTGCTCAATAAATTACCTGAGCTTTCGGTAATACTGTGCAAACAATTCCATGTGTTTGGAATCACAGAAAGTCGTCTCAACGACAAAATATCCGACTCTGAAATCACTCTTAAGGGGTTTAAAGTAATTCGAAGAGACGCAAATCAAAAATTAGAGACAGGTATTGCTGTATACATTTCCAATTCTCTCAACTGTTACCGTAGAAGTGATCTCGAGTCAGTAGAGATAGAATGTGTTTGGTTAGAGGTGAAGCCAGCCAGCCAACAGCCGTTTCTCATTGGATACCTATATAGGAATCCGTGTGCTGGGTACAATTGGTATGACTGTTTCACTACAATGATGGATATAGTGTTTACAGAAGGTAGAGAAGTCATGATATTAGGTGACTTTAACATAGATATTCCTAAATCCAACCAGACATGGGACGATATCATTCTTTCTTACAATTTCAAACAACTAATAAACCGTCCCACAAGGGTTACTGACACATCCTCAACTATAATTGATCATATATATGTTACTTGTCCAGATAATATTGTTGAATGTTCTGTTCCTGTTTGTACAGTTAGTGACCACTACCCGGTATGTTGTACATGGTCAAGAATTGGGTTCAAACCTCTTAAACATAAACATGTAAGTATCAAATTTAGGAATTTTAAAGCATTCAACCAAGATTTATTTTTGCAAGACTTAAGAAAAGCAGCCCTTGATCACGTTTACCAACTTCCAGACCCGGACGATGCATTAGCTTTCTGGACGAAGACAGTCTACAATGTGTTTGATAAACACGTGCCAATCAAAGAAGTTCGAGTCAAAAATCAACATAAATCCCCATGGGTCACTAGAGAAGTGCTGGAAATCATGAGAGAGCGAGATACAGCACACAAAAATAAAGACTTCATCAATTACCGCAGACTAAGGAATAAAGTTAAATATGACATTCGTAGGATAAAAAAAGATCATTTTAAAAATTTGATTGTAGATAATTCAAACAGTACAAATATATGGAAGGCTATTAACTTGCTAACCAATAAGAAACGCCCTACAGAATCAGCAATACCAAATTCTATAACATGCGATGAATTCAGTTGGTTCTTTCAATCAGAAATAGAGAATCTAAAGTCTTCAATACCAGACTCATCGTGTAATTTAAGTTCACTGGCATCATTCTGTGAGGAGAAGTGCACCAGAAATATTCCCGATGAGATTCCTTTAATGTCTGTTGCAGACGTTTATAAATATCTCTTGAACCTCAAATCAACAAACTCACACGGCCTAGATGGTATCAGTAATAGAATTCTTCGTTGTGCTGCACCAGTCATTAGTGAGTCCTTAACGTTCATATATAACCAGTGCCTGGCCAAAAACTACTTTCCATCTGCTTTTAAAATTGCTAAAGTGTTTCCGCTAATTAAAAATGGCTCAATCGATAATAGCGTTTTGGGTAATTATAGACCTATTTCCTTATTATCGTCGCTATCAAAACCACTAGAAAAACACATTCATAAAATAACGTTACACCATTTAATTAACAACGATCTAATAATTAACAGTCAATCTGGGTTTCGACCTAAATATTCTTGCCATAGTGCTCTAACAAAAATGACCGATAACTGGCACTTAAACATCAACAACGGTAGAATTTGTGGAGCGGTGTTTGTAGACTTTAAAAAAGCTTTTGATATGGTAGATCACGATATTTTAATTAGAAAACTAAAGCAAATGAAGACAAGCACCAACATGGTGAACATAATTACGTCATTTCTATCCGACAGGCAACAAGTCGTGTCCTTCAACAACTGTCTATCAAGACCCACACAGCTTAATATTGGTGTGCCTCAGGGCTCAATACTAGGTCCGCTGCTTTTTGCAGTTTATATTAATGATCTTCCTTTATATATCAATACAACTTGTGATCTATTTGCTGACGACTGTACTATATATACTAGTCAAGAAAACCGTAGTGAATTAGAGAATTCTTTACAAAAGGAACTTGATAATCTTACTAGATGGAGCAATGAAAACCGCATGCAAATTAACATCGGCAAAACCAAATCCATGCTAATAACGACCAGACAAAAACTACAGACACTAGCCATAACTGGATCACCGCTCGAACTCCGCATGGGCACGTTACCTATAGTTAATGTGACTGAACATAAAACACTAGGGCTTTTAATAGACAGCCATTTGAACTGGAGCTCTCATGTTCACGCTCTTACCAAGAAAATAGCACAAAAAGTTTACCAACTTGCTAAAATTCAGCACTTCCTGGACGAAAGCACACGAAAAATATTCTATACATGCTATATCCAATCACATCTCGATTACTGTTCCACAGTTTGGGATGGTTGCCCTAAATCTAATTTAAAACGACTATGTTCTCTACAAAACCGCGCTATTCGTCTGGTTTCTGGCATAAAGCACGTTGAAAGTAATAATTTGTACAGTCATCTAAGACTTCTACCACTACAAAAGCGCTTCCTTTTCAACAAAGCCAAATTAGTGAATAAAATTATATCTCAAAATACCCCAGAGTATCTTCTGCCGCTGATTCAATCTAATGCAATGAACAGCAAGCGCCTAAATTTGTTACATGTCTCAAAGCCTAGATTGGACCTATACAAAACATGTTTTGCCTATTCTGGTGCTCACTTATGGAATCATCTGCCTCCAGATCTGAAAAATCCAATGAGTCCCTACACATTTAATCGAAAACTCTTTCAATACTTAATCCATACCGACTATATGCCACCATAATTCATTTACTGGTATAATTTTTCAGTATAATTGTTCATTATAATTGTTCACTATATATGTGTGTGCGTGTGGGAGCGAGAGAGAGAGAGAGAGAGAGAGAGAGAGAGAGAGAGAGAGAGAGAGAGAGAGAGAGAGTGGGTGTCAGAGAGAGGGAGAGAGTGAATGCGTGTGTGCATGCGTGTGTGTTGAGAGAGTGATTGAGCGAGAAATGGTGGGGGAATGTGTCAGTGCATGCATTCGTACGTGTATGTGTGAGAGTGAGTGAGGGAGTGTGTGCGTGCGTGCATGCGTTCATGTGTACGTGTATGTGTGAGAGAGTGTGATTGAGAGAGTGAGTGTGTGTGTGTGTGTAGGATTGTGTGTTAGAGAGTGAGACAGTGGGAGAGTTGATGTATTAGTGTGTGTGTGTGTGTGTGTGTGTGTGTGTGTGAGCGCGCGCATGCGTGTGAGTGTGTGTATATGAAAGAATACAGAGAGAGAGAGAGAGAGAGAGAGAGAGAGAGAGAGAGAGAGAGAGAGAGCTGAGCAGATGCATGTCATGTACCACGCATGTTATGTAACAGACGAATCCATATGTTTGTGTATTCTCATCTGTCATATTATAAGTTAAATACCATTTGATTTTATCATGTATAATCTAAACTTATGTTCATTACTGTAGTTTGAGTGAGAGAGTGAGTGAGTGTGAATGAGTGAGCGTGAGAGTGAATGAGTGAGCGTGAGAGTGAATGAGTGAGCGGGAGAGTGAATGAGTGAGCGGGAGAGTGAATGAGTGAGAGTAAATGAGTGAGCGTGAGGGTGAATGAGTGAGCGGGAGAGTGAATGAGTGAGCGTGAGAGCGAATGAGTGAGCGGGAGAGTGAATGAGTGAGAGTGTCTGTGTGTGTGAGTGAATGAGTGAGCGTGAGAGTGAATGAGTGAGCGGGAGAGTGAATGAGTGAGCGGGAGAGTGAATGAGTGAGCGGGAGAATGAATGAGTGAGCGTGAGAGTGAGCGGGAGAGTAAATGATTGAGCGGGAGAGTAAATGATTGAGTGGGAGAGTGAATGAGTGAGCGTGAGAGTGAATGAGTGAGCGTGAGAGTGAATGAGTGAGCGTGAGAGTGAATGAGTGAGCGGGAGAGTGAATGATTGAGCGTGAGAGTGAATGAGTGAGCGGGAGAGTGAATGAGTGAGAGTGAATGAGTGAGCGTGAGAGTGAATGAGTGAGCGTGAGGGTGAATGAGTGAGCGGGAGAGTGAATGAGTGAACGTGAGAGCGAATGAGTGAGCTGGAGAGTGAATGAGTGAGAGTGTCTGTGTGTGGGAGTGAATGAGTGTGAGTGAATGAGTGAGAGTGAATGAGTGAACATGAGAGTGAATGAGTGAGCGTGAGAGTGAATGAGTGAGCGGGAGAGTGAATGAGTGAGCGGGAGAGTGAATGAGTGAGCGGGAGAGAAAGAATGAGTGAGCGTGAGAGTGAATGAGTGAGCGGGAGAGTGAATGAGTGAGCGGGAGAGTGAATGAGCGAGCGTGAGAGTGAATGAGTGAGCGGGAGAGTGAATTAGTGAGAGTGAGAGTGAATGAGAGAGAAAGAGAGAGAGTGTGTGTGTGTGAGAGCGTATGCATGCGTGTGAGTGTGTGTATATGAAAGAATACAAGAGAGAGAGAGAGAGAGAGAGAGAGAGAGAGAGAGAGAGAGAGAGAGAGAGCTGAGCAGATGCATGTCATGTAACACGCATGTTATGTAACACGCGAATCCATATGTTTGTGTATTCTCATCTGTCATATTATAAGTTAAATACCATTTGATTTTATCATGTATAATCTAAACTTATGTTCATTACTGTAGTTTGAGTGAGAGAGTGAGTGAGTGTGAATGAGAGACAGAATGAGTGAGCGTGAGAGTGAATGAGTGAGCGTGAGAGTGAATGAGTGAGCGTGAGAGTGAATGAGTGAGCGTGAGAGTGAATGAGTGAGCGGGAGAGTGAATGAGTGAGCGGGAGAGTGAATGAGTGAGCGTGAGGGTGAATGAGTGAGCGGGAGAGTGAATGAGTGAGCGTGAGAGCGAATGAGTGAGCTGGAGAGTGAATGAGTGAGAGTGTCTGTGTGTGGGAGTGAATGAGTGTGAGTGAATGAGTGAGAGTGAATGAGTGAACGTGAGAGTGAATGAGTGAGCGTGAGAGTGAATGAGTGAGCGGGAGAGTGAATGAGTGAGCGGAAGAGTGAATGCGTGAGCGGGAGAGTGAATTAGTGAGAGTGAATGAGTGAGCGCGAGAGTGAATGATTGAGCGGGAGAGTGAATGAGTGAGCGTGAGAGTGAATGAGTGAGCGTGAGAGTGAATGAGTGAGCGTGAGAGTGATTGAGTGAGCGTGAGAGTGAATGAGTGAGAGTGAATGAGTGAGCGTGAGAAGGAATGAGTGAGCGTGAGAGTGAATGAGTGAGCGTGAGAGTGAATCAGTGAGCGGGAGAATGAATGATTGAGTGTGAGAGTGAATGAGTGAGCGGCAGAGTGAATGAGTGAGTGGGACAGTGAATGAGTGAGCGTGAGAGTGAATGAGTGAGAGTGAATGAGTGAGCGGGAGAGTGAATGATTGAACGGGAGAGTGAATGAGTGAGCGGGAGAGTGAATGAGTGAGCGGGAGAGACAGAATGAGTGAGCGTGAGAGTGAATGAGTGAGCGGGAGAGTGAATGAGTGAGCGGGAGAGTGAATGAGTGAGCGGGAGAGTTAATGAGTGAACGGGAGAGTGAATGAGTGAGCGGGAGAGTGAATGAGTGAGAGTGTGTGTGTGTGTGAGTGAATGAGTGAGAGTGAATGAAAGAGAGAGAGAGTGTGTGTGTGGTGTGTGTGTGTGTGTGTGTGTGTTTGTGTGTGTGGGACGCGCTGGCATCACTACTTTTACGTCACATACTTTTTATGTACACATTTTTCTCCTCAAAAGCACTGGATAATGTACCTATATACTACTCACGGGCCGCATAAAATCAGGTGGCGGGCCGCATGCGGCCCGCGAGCCGTAGTTTGTCCACCCCTGGTTTAGAGAGTGAACGATTGCATGTAAGTGAGAGAGAGAGAGAGAGAGAGAGAGAGAGAGAGAGAGTGTAAGTGGGACAGTGAGTGATAGATTGAGTAAGAGTGAATATGTTAGTATGTGTGTGTGTGTAAGTGAGGGCGATTGTGAGAGTGAGTGCGTATAAGCATGAGAGAGATAGTGAGTGAGAGTGAGGGAGAGAATGAGACAATGAGAGAGTTAGAGTGCCAGTGTGCGTGAAAGAAAAATAAATAGAGAGAGGGAGAGAGACAGAGAAAGAGACAGAGAGAGATGAGCGCAAGCATATCATTATGCCATATATTTTTTTCTGTATCCTCATCTTTCATATTAGCATTGTTACTGCCAATTGAATTTAACATGCACTGCTTATTTCATCTTGTTTATGTCCATTCCAGGAATTATCTTATTGGATTGGACCACTATTTTATTTTTACGTTACACAATGTATACCATATTTTCATAACCATTTTCCATATTTTCCCATATGTTTCCAATTTTGAATGTTCTTGTGAGGATGCTCACTATAGTCGACAGTGTGTACGTGTGAAAAGTGTGGGAGTTTATTCATATTAGTTTTAGTGATTATGTGAGGCAGCGTGTATGTGTGTGGATGGATGGGTGTGTCTATGTGTGTGTGTGTGTGTGTGTGTGTGTGTGTGTGTTTATATGTGTGGATGTATGTGTGTGTGCATGTCGTGTGTGTATGGATGTATATGTGTGTGTACATGTGTGTATGTGTGTGTGCTTGTGTGCTTGTGTATGTCTGTACGTGTGTCAAGGTGTGCGTTCATGTGTGTTTATACGTGTTTATATGTATGTGTTGTGTATATGTATGTATGTGTGTGTGTGTGCTCGTGTATGTATGTGTATGTGCGCTCGTGTATGTATGTGTATATGTTTGTGTGTGTGTGCATGCATGCAGTGTATGCGAGGGAGTGTGTATTCATGTGGTATGTGAGTACATATGCGTAAGTATGTGCATGTTGGGGTGGATGTGTGTAAGTGTGTGTATGTGCGTGGGTATATGTGTATATTTGCGTGTATATGTTTTTTGTGGGTGTGTGTGTGTGTTGTGTGTGTGAGAGAAGAGAGAGTGAGTGAGAGAGTTAGTGAGTGTGAGTGAGAGAGAGAGAGAGAATGAATGTGAGAGTGTGTGTATGTCTAAGAGAGAGAGAGAGAGAGAGAGAGAGAGAGAGAGAGAGAGAGAGAGAGAAAGAGAGAGAGAGAGAGTTGAGCTCACTCATGTCATGTAACATGCTATTCCATATTTTTTATGTATTCTCATCTTTCATATTACGAGGTATCATTTTGTATGCCACTTGATTTTATCATGTATAATATAATCGCATGCACAAGGTATAGTGAGTGAAAGACTTAGTGAGTGTGAGTGAGTAAGGGAGTGTGAGTGTCTGTGTATGTGCATATATATATATATATATATATATATATATATATATATATATATATATATATATATATATATATATATATATATATAATATATATATATATATATATATATATATGGGGGTATGGGTGGGTGAAGTATGTGTGTGAGGGTGGGGGATGTGTGTTTAGATGGGTGGTTGGGGTGTGTGAGTGGGTAGATAGGAGATGTATGTGTTTATGAGTGGGTGAGGGATGTGTGGGTTAGTGGTTGGGGGATACGTACGTGTGTCTAGGGATGTGTGAGGGGATGGGTGTATGGGTTGGGATGTATGTGTGGGTTGTGTGTGCATGGATGGGAGGTGTGTGTTTGTGAATGGGGGATGTGTTGGTGGGTGGGGATGTGTGTGAGGGATGTGTATATGGGTGGGGAGATTGTGTGTGGGTGGGGATGTGTGTATATGGGTAGGGGTGTGTGGTTAAGGGATTTGTGGCTGGGGTATGGGTGGGTGGAGGATGTGTGGTTGGATAGAGGATGTGTGGATGGGTGATTGTATATGAATAAGGGTGTGTGGTTAAGGGATGCTTGGTTGGGGGATGGGTGGGTAGAGGATGTGTGGGTGGGTAGAGGATATCTTGGTGGGTGAGCTTGTGTAGGTTAGGAGATGGTGGGGGGGGGGGTGTTTATAGAGGTGTGCTCGGGATCTGTGAGTGGGCCGGGGGAGATGGGAGATTATGTGGGTGGGTGCGGAATTTGTGCGTGGGTAGGTGCGGGATATGTGAGTGGGTGAATAGATGTGTGTAGGTGGGTGGATGTGTGTGGGTGGGGGGTGTGTGAGTGGGGAATGTATGTGTGCTTGGGGTGGAGGTGGATGGGATGTGTAGTGGGTGAGAGGTGTGTGTGGGTGGGGACATGTGTAGATGTAGGGATGTGGTGGATGGGTGGGGGAATGTATGTGTGTTTTAGGGTTATGTAGGTGGTTGGGTGGAGGAGTTGGAGTGAATGGGGGATGTGTGGGTGGGTGGTAGATGTATCTCATAACATAGTAATATGCATTGTTTATGTTTACAAAATTCATTTGACAATGTTTTTTCCTATTCACTGTTGATGAAAGACAGATGAGTGATTGGAAGGGCCGAATGTAAGACGGGTCTGTGTGCCCAATTTGTTACCCTTTGAAAATAAAGTCTGTTCGTTCTCTCTCTCTCTCTCTCTCTCTCTCTCTCTCTCTCTCTCTCTCTCTCTCTCTCTCTCTCTCTCTCTCTCTCTCTCTCTCTCTCTCTCTCTCTCTCTCTCTGCTAAATGCTGGTGCAATTACGTTTGCTTAGAGAATATTTCAAATATCATAATAACATGATAGTAATGCCTTGATTGATCACCTACACTTATGTTCAAGCATTCAGCGGAATTTTGTTTTTCGCATATCTATTTACATCGCTGTCAACAACAGCATTTTACCGCTGTTGTTGATGTCTTTGCAAGATTACGCAGAGTATTTTGCATTGCTTACTGAGCGACAATCTCAGATACCCCTGTAAGTAACCAACGCAACCTGATTCCCTACCGAATCTCGCGCAGCTGTTTCCCCACACGTGGATATACGGGATTACGGAGAAAATCGTTAACACCTTCGCCAGGGAGACCGGCTCTGCGGAATTGCTAGATATCTAAAAGAAAAACACCCGACAAACAAAATTGATGGTCCTTCATTATTATTCTGATGATCATATTGTTCTTCTCTTGTATCATCATAAAGGTCTTTCACATAATCTGACCACGCATGTAAAATCTGATCTTTTTCTATTATGATTTTGCCATCTTTGGTTTTTAGGCAACCTGTTGATGTGTGTGTTATTTTGTTAGTGATGTCATTAATTCTTGTGTGCATTAATTTGGTATTCTGGGTGTTGTGTTGGTTTTCAATTTCCTTGCAATTTTCCTCAAGCCATGTTTCTTTTGCCTCTTTGCATAGCTTATAATTTTCCTGTGAATCTCTTCGTATATTTCCTTGTTATTTTTGTTATTTCTTCTTATTTCCATGAGTTTTAAGATGTCTTCCATCATCCATTTCTTGCGTCCTATTATCTTTATGTTTGGGATTATCATTGTTGTTAGTGCAGCTTCTTGACTGATTTCTTTTATATTTACAATTGGTCACTGACGTCTTGAAATAATATTTCCATATCGGACAATGCATCGAATCTGTTCTTTACCTCTACGTTGAATTTATCTTTTATCTCCTCACTCTTCAGTGCCTGTAGATCAATTTTGCGTTTCTATTTGTATATTTGACTTTCTTTAAGTTTATATGTAAATTCTTCTTCTTCTTCAGCGTTCCGAGCCATTGAGGTTCTTTGCTGCAGATACAATCCGTCTCCATTCGTCTCTCTGGTTGACCTTCTCTTGCCAGTCGTTGATTCCAAGTGCTTGTAGGTCTGTATATATATTATCTCTCCACCGTCTTCTTGGTCTACCTTATATGTAAATTGCCTAAGATTAATCTATGGTTGCAGTAGCAGTCTGCGCTGGTAGGGGGACATAAACATCTAATATTGATACAAGGGAAATTACTAGAATTTGAAAATAAAAAATGGATTACCTAGTATAATACCAAAAATTAACATAAAAACTTTTATTTTTCTTTGAGAAATAAAGCAATTAATACCGCAAGTCATATATTTTGCAATTGTGAGAAGAAAGCTATTAAAATGTTTATACAACATTTGTTTAATCTTTATTTACTTACATTTTATGACTCACTTTTCAAATTCTATTTTTATGTTTAATTTTTAAAACTGTACTTTCAATGATAAGTAGTCACTGATGATTAAGAATCATTCCCCCTGTGGGGAAACAACATTTTTTTACTGGCCTCTTAAGGCCACCCACAATTTAAAGACAATTTACTTACATTAACGGCGAAAGACCTTGGAAGTCTATGGGGTTTATGTTGATAAATATGTTTTAGAGGAAATGTCATTTATGTGTGTAAATTTCATTCAATTTGAACAAATAGTTCTCTCTCTCTCTCTCTCTCTCTCTCTCTCTCTCTCTCTCTCTCTCTCTCTCTCTCTCTCTCTCTCTCTCTCTCTCTCTCTCTCTCTCTCTCTCTCTCTCTCTCTCTCTCTCTCTCAAATGCTGGTGCAATTACGTTTGCTTAGAGAATATTTAAAATATAATAGCATGATAGTAATGCCTTGATGGGTGCCTCCTTCCCTCCACTAGCCTACGGGACACCCTTGGGCAAGGTGGAGTACCCGTTTAGCCCCCCGATCAGGGTTACGTGAAGCCATGTGTGCAGGTGGTGGATGAAGTTGAGGAGCAGCCGACAGATAGTTGTAGGTTATGATCTCCAGTTTCACGACGGTAGGCAGAGGATCTCTTGTTTGGGAGACATTGGCTACGGTCATCGACCAGTATGGTCACTGCTAGGAAGGAAAGCAATGGCAAACTACCTTCTTTACAGATGCCAAGAATATTATGTACTGCAGTCTTATCGATAATCAGAGAAACAGCGTAAATGGGTGCTCCATAGGAGCAGCCTCGCCCGGTAGGGGTAGTCATGTGCACCAGGTGATTCCAGACCGTCATCAGGCGACTGGGTGCAAAAGAATATCAACATTGAAAGTAGGAACTTGGAATGTAAGAACTATGAGTGGGGATGGGAAATTTGATAACATTAAGAATGAAATGAGAAGATTAAATATTAACCTGTTAGGTGTATGTGAGACCAGATGGACAGGAATGGGCATTATGACATCTGAGGAATATAGAATAATCTATTCTGGTGGAGAGAAACAACAGCGAGGAGTAGCAATTATAATGGATACAGAGAGAGCAAAGTCGATCAAAGGATCTTGGACTGCATCAGACAGAGTGTTACTGGTGAAGTTGAGTGGAAGACTTTTTGATGCCAACGTAAGACAAGTTTATGCACCAACAGCAGACAGTAGTGATGACAGCATTGATGAATTTTATAGTGATTTAGAGAAAGCCTTCAAGAAATGCAAGAATTCTGAAGTAACTATCATAATGGGTGACTTGAATGCCAAAGTTGGAAATCAACAGGACGGATGCATAGTGAGCAAGTATGGACTTGGGCAGGGGTGGGCAAACATTTTGTGCGTAGGGCCGTATTGACAAATGTAAAGCTATTGGCGGGCCGCATGTATGTATATATATATATATATATATATATATATATATATATATATATATATATATATATATATATATATATATATATATATATATATATATATATATATATTGTATAAAATGTCCATTTTGCTTACAGCAACCTATCACAATAAGTAATTATTAATTATTTATAGGTTATTAAGCAGTATAAATAAATAATGATTGCAATGTTATTTTACTTATATACTTATACATTATATTTGACAATATGGACAAAAACCTTTACTAATTTGTTAAGATTTTACAACTTGTTATTATAACAAATATTCTTTATTATCTATCATTGGCTTTAATTTAGACTCACAGCGACTACATTGTCACTACAGTTGTTGATTTATAATGAGATGTATGTAACTGCTTGCACTTTTTGACAATATTCTTGAAATCTGGAGCAAGTTTACTTGTTGAAATTCGCATGACAGCATGCAAGTTGCAGTCCGACAATAAAGACCTACTCTTAGATTTGTTGATCTTCAAGGAAGAGAATGCTTGTTCGCAAATGTATGTTGATCCAAACAATGATAAAAGTTTAACTGCAAAGTTTTTCAAGCTGGGAAATGATTCTTGTGATAATGATCCATAGAAATCTAGCAAACCATCTGACTTGAATTTCTCTTTCAGGTCATGATCTGCTTGCTAAGTCAAGCAGCTCCAACTGTATATCCTCTGTGGCTGTATCAGCTTCCTGCACTGAAAGGGGAACTGAGAATATTGAACTGATGGCTCTACGTTCTTGAAATCTTGGAATCGCCATCCAAATTCTTCAATCAGTGCATCTAATTGGGCTTTGTACTTTTCACCAGAAATGGTTTCTTGTTTCAGCAAAGGGAAGTGACAAAATCTTTTTCACTTGCTTGTCTGGAGTACAGTGAGAGTTGTGCCTGAAATGATTTTACATGTACATAAAATTCATGTGCGAACACACCATTGCCCTGATGTTTGTCAATTCAGTTCGTCAATTCAGTTCATTTAACTTTTCCATAATTTCAATGGCAAACATAAAGTCTAACTTCCACTCTTTATTGACAATATTAGTATTAAAGTCACATTCAATGCTCTTAATCTTTAGGAACATCACTTTTTCTTCTCTGAGTTCCCACACTCGCCTCAACACCTTGCCGAGACTCAGCCATCGAACACAAATCATCAAGTAATGCCTTGAACTCTTTGAGATTAAGTCCTCTTGATCTGATGAGGTTGATGACACTGACAACTGGGTCAATAACATGCTTGATATTAAAAACAGTTTTTCACAGACTTTCTTGATGAATCACACAGTGAAGTGGTAATAATGTGTGGTCTGGATATTCTGCTTTAATCTCATCACTTATCAACTTTACCAGACCTACGTTTTTTCCAGTCAAAGCACGAGCTCCGTCAGTTGTAACACTTGCCATCTTGTTCCGAACTAACCCAGTTCTTTCAATACAATTAGTAAAAGCATTGAATATATCATGGCCTATGGTTGTGTCTTTGAGTGACTCAACACTCAATAACTCTACAGTGAGTTTGAAAGAAGTGTTTATTCCACGTATAAATATCAATAATTGGGCAGTATCATGTACATCGGTACTCTCATCCATCATATTAGTTTAGTAATCATATTAGTTTTAGTAATTATGTGAGGCAGCGTGTATGTATGTGGATGGATGGGTGTGTCTATGTATGTGTGTGTGTGTGTTTATATGTGTTGATGTATGTGTGTGTGCATGTTGTGTGTGTGTATGGATGTATATGTGTATGTACATGTGTGTGTGTGATTGTGTGCTTGTGTGTTTGTGTATGTCTGTACGTGTGTCAAGGTGTGCGTTCATGTGTGTTTATACGTGTTTATATGTATGTGTTGTGTATATGTATGTATGTGTGTGTGCGCTCGTGTATGTATGTGTATGTGCGCTCGTGTATGTATGTGTATATGTTTGTGTGTATTTGTGTGCATGCATGCAGTGTATGCGAAGGAGTGTGTATTCATGTGGTATGTGAGTACGTATGCGTTAGTATGTGTATGCGGGGGTGGATGTGTGTAGGTGTGTGTGTGTGTGTGTATATGTGTATATTTGCGTGTATATGTTTTTGTGGGTGTGTGTGTGTGTGTGTTGTGTGTGAGAGAGAAGAGAGAGTGAGTGATAGAGTTAGTGAGTGTGAGAGAGAGAGTGAATGAATGTGAGAGTGTGTGTATGTCTAAGAGAGAGAGAGAGAGAGAGAGAGAGAGAGAGAGAGAGAGAGAGAGAGAGAGAGAGAGAGAGTTGAGCGCACTCATGTCATGTAACATGCTATTCCATATTTTTTATGTATTCTCATCTTTCATATTACGAGGTATCATTTTGTATGCCACTTGATTTTATCATGTACAATATAATCGCATGCACAAGGTATAGTGAGTGAAAGACTTAGTGAGTGTGAGTGAGTAAGGGAGTGTGAGTGTCTCTGTGTGTGTGCATATATATATATATATATATATATATATATATATATATATATATATATATATATATATATATATATATATGTGTGTGTGTGTGTGTGTGTGTGTGTGTGTGTGTGTGTGTGTGTAAGAAGAGAGAGAGAGAGAGAGAGAGAGAGAGAGAGAGAGAGAGAGAGAGAGAGAGAGAGAGAGAGAGAGAGAGTTGAATTGCATCACTAATTTTTAAGTTACAAAATGTATATGTACAATTTTTCTCCATTTTCTTTACAATTTTGCGACAATGCTCACGACAATCGTCACTGTATGTGTGTGTACAGTGTGGGAGTATGATCATAATAGTAGGTTGGGGGATGGCGGGCATGTGTATGTGGGTGGATTCGTGATATGTGTGGGTGGTCTCAGGATGTGTGGATGGGCGGGGTGGGATTGTATGGGTGGGTGGGGGATTTGTGTGTGGGTACGTGTAGGATTTATGGGTTGGCGGGAGATGTGTGTGTGGGTGTGGATGTGTGTTTGGCTAGGTGGTTATGAGTGAGTGGGTGGATGAGGATATGTGGGTGGATGATTTTTGGTGGGTTATGGGATGGGTGGGGGATATATGTGTTGGTTGGGATATGTGGTGGGTGGGACATGTGTGCAGTTGGGGGTAGTTGTGGGTTTGGGGATGTGTGTTTGGGTGAGTGATGTGTATGGGTGTGGGATGTTTGGGTGGATGGGTGGGGAGTGTGTGTGGGTGTGTAGGTGATAGATGTGTGGGTAAATGTGTGTGGGGATGTGTGTGGGTTGGGGGAGGTGTGCGTGATGGGTGTGGGTGATGGATTTGGGGATGTGTGTGTGGGTGGGGGATATGTATGGCTGGGTGGGGGTGTGTGTGTGACTGGATGGAGGATGTTTGTGTGGGTAGTGAGGGTGATTGTAGTTGGGGGATGTGTGGATGGGTAGGAAATGTGTGTGTGGGTGAGGGATGTGTCTTTGGGATGTGTGTGGGTCTGGTGTTGTGTGGGAATGGAGCTGGGTGTGGATAAAGGGTGGGTGTGTGGGGGTTTGGGTGGGTGAAGTATGTATGTGAGGGTGGGGGATGTGTGTTTAGATGGGTGGTTGGGGTGTGTGAGTGTGAGTGGGTAGATAGGAGATGTATGTGTTTATGAGTGGGTGAGGGATGTGTGGGTTAGTGGTTGAGGGATAAGTACGTGTGTCTAGGGATGTGTGGGTTAGTGGTTGAGGGATAAGTACGTGTGTCTAGGGATGTGTGAGGGGATGGGTGTATGGGTTGGGATGTATGTGTGGGTTGTGTGTGCATGGATGGGAGGTGTGTGTTTGTGAATGGGGGATGTGTTGGTGGGTGGGGATGTGTGTGAGGGATGTGTGTATGGGTGGGGAGATTGTGTGTGGGTGGGGATGTGTGTATATGGGTAGGGGTGTGTGGTTAAGGGATTTGTGGCTGGGGGATGGGTGGGTGGAGGATGTGTGGTTGGATAGAGGATGTGTGGATGGGTGATTGTATATGAATAAGGGTGTGTGGTTAAGGGATGCTTGGTTGGGGGATGGGTGGGTAGAGGATGTGTGGGTGGGTAGAGGATATCTGGGTGGGTGAGCTTTGTGTAGGTTAGGAGATGGTGGGGGGGGGGGGGTGTTTGTAGAGGTGTGCTCGGGATCTGTGAGTGGGCCGGGGGAGATGGGAGATTATGTGGGTGGGTGCGGAATTTGTGCGTGGGTAGGTGCGGGATATGTGAGTGGGTGAATAGATGTGTGTAGGTGGGTGGATGTGTGTGGGTGGGGGATGTGTGAGTGGGGAATGTATGTGTGCTTGGGTGGAGGTGGATGGGATGTGTAGTGGGTGAGAGGTGTGTGTGGGTGGGGACATGTGTAGATGTAGGGATGTGGTGGATGGGTGGGGGAATGTATGTGTGTGTGGGTTATGTAGGTGGTTGGGTGGAGGAGTTGGAGTGAATGGGGGATGTGTGGGTGGGGTGGTAGATGTATCTCATAACATAGTAATATGCATTGTTTATGTTTACAAAATTCATTTGACAATGTTTTTTCCTATTCACTGTTGATGAAAGACAGATGAGTGATTGGAAGGGCCGAATGTAAGACGTGTCTGCGTGCCCAATTTGTTACCCTTTGAAAATAAAGTCTGTTCGTTTTCTCTCTCTCTCTCTCTCTCTCTCTCTCTCTCTCTCTCTCTCTCTCTCTCTCTCTCTCTCTCTCTCTCTCTCTCTCTCTCTCTCTCTCTCTCTGCTAAATGCTGGTGCAATTACGTTTGCTTAGAGAATATTTCAAATATCATAATAACATGATAGTAATGCCTTGATTGATCACTACACTTATGTTCAAGCATTCAGCGGAATTTTTGTTTTCGCATATCTATTTACATCGCTGTCAACAACAGAATTTTACCGCTGTTGTTGATGTCTTTGCAAGATTACGCAGAGTATTTTGCATTGCTTACTGAGCGACAATCTCAGATACCCCTGTAAGTAACCAACGCAACTCGATTCCCTACCGAATCTCGCGCAGCTGTTTCCCCACACGTGGATATACGGGATTACGGAGAAAATCGTTAACACCTTCGCCAGGGAGACGGCTCTGCGGAATTGCTAGATATCTAAAAGAAAAACACACCGACAAACAAAATTGATGGTCCTTCATTATTATTCTGATGATCATATTGTTCTTCTCTTGTATCATCATAAAGGTCTTTCACATAATCTGACCACGCATGTACAATCTGATCTTTTTCTATTATGATTTTGCCATCTTTGGTTTTTAGGCAACCTGTTGATGTGTGTGTTCTTTTGTTAGTGATGTCATTAATTCTTGTGTGCATTAATTTGGTATTCTGGGTGTTGTGTTGGTTTCAATTTCCTTGCAATATTCCTCAAGCCATGTTTCTTTTGCCTCTTTGCATAGCTTATAATTTTCCTGTGAATCTCTTCGTATATTTCCTTGTTATTTTTGTTATTTCTTCTTATTTCCATGAGTTTTAAGATGTCTTCCAGCATCCATTTCTTGCGTCCTATTATCTTTATTTTGGGATTATCATTGTTGTTAGTGCAGCTTCTTGACTGATTTCTTTTATATTTCCAATTGGTCACTGACGTCTTGAAATAATATTTCCATATCGGACAATGCATCGAATCTGTTCTTTACCTCTACGTTGAATTTATCTTTTATCTCCTCACTCTTCAGTGCCTGTAGATCAAATTTTGCGTTTCTATTTGTATATTTGACTTTCTTTAAGTTTATATGTAAATTCTTCTGCTTCTTCAGCGTTCCGAGCCATTGAGGTTCTTTGCTGCAGATGCAATCCGTCTCCATTCGTCTCTCTGGTTGACCTTCTCTTGCCAGTCGTTGATTCCAAGTGCTTGTTGTAGGTCTGTATATATATTATCTCTCCACCGTCTTCTTGGTCTATCTTATATGTAAATTGCCTAAGATTAATCTATAGGTTGCAGTAGCAGTCTGCGCTTGGTAGGGGGACATAAACAGCTAATATTGATACAAGGGAAATTACTAGAATTTGAAAATAAAAATGGTATACCTAGGTATAATACCAATAACTAACATTAAAATCTTTTATTTCTCTTTGAGAAATAAAACAATCAATACCGCAGTAATTTCTATTTGCAATCGTGAGAAGAAAAGCTATTAAAATGTTTATACAAAATTTGTTTAATCTTTATTTACTTACATTTTATGATCCACTTTTTAAATTTTATGTTTATGTTAATTTTTAAAACTGTACTTTTAATGATAGAATGTCTTGCTCCGTTTGAGCATTTCCCCTCTGTGGGGAAACAACATTTTTTTACTGGCCTCTTAAGGCCACCCACAATTTAAAGACCTTGGAAGTCTGGGGTTTATGTTGATAAATATGTTTAGAGGAAATGTCATTTATGTTTGTAAATTTCATTCAATTTGAACAAATAGCTCTCTCTCTCTCTCTCTCTCTCTCTCTCTCTCTCTCTCTCTCTCTCTCTCTCTCTCTCTCTCTCTCTCTCTCTCTCTCTCTCTCTCTCTCTCTCTCTCTCTCTCTCTCTCTCTTTCAAATGCTGGTGCAATTACGTTTGCTTAGATAATATTTAAAATATAATAGCATGATAGTAATGCCTTGATGGGTGCCTCCTTCCCTCCACTAGCCTACGGGACACCCTTGGGCAAGGTGAGTACCCGTTTAGCCCCCCGATCAGGGTTACGTGAAGCCATATGTGCAGGTGGTGGATGAAGTTGAGGAGCAGCCGACAGATAGGTGTAGGTTATGGTCTCCAGTTTCACGACGGTAGACAGAGGATCTCTTTTTTGGGAGACATTGGCTACGGTCATCGACCAGTATGGTCACTGCTTGGAAGGAAAGCAATGGCAAACTATCTTCTTTACAGATGCCAAGAATATTATGTACTGCAGTCTTATCGATAATCAGAGAAACAGCGTAAATGGGTGCTCCATAGGAGCAGCCTCGCCCGGTAGGGGTAGTCATATGCACCAGGTGATTCCAGACCGTCATGAGGCGATTGGGTGCAAAAGAATATCAACATTGAAAGTAGGAACTTGGAATGTAAGAACTATGAGTGGGGATGGGAAATTTGATAACATTAAGAATGAAATGAGAAGATTAAATATTAACCTGTTAGGTGTATGTGAGACCAGATGGACAGGAATGGGCATTATGACATCTGAGGAATATAGAATAATCTATTCTGGTGGAGAGAAACAACAGCGAGGAGTAGCAATTATAATGGATACAGAGAGAGCAAAGTCGATCAAAGGATCTTGGACTGCATCAGACAGAGTGTTACTGGTGAAGTTGAGTGGAAGACTTTTTGATGCCAACGTAAGACAAGTTTATGCACCAACAGCAGACAGTAGTGATGACAGCATTGATGAATTTTATAGTGATTTAGAGAAAGCCTTCAAGAAATGCAAGAATTCTGAAGTAACTATCATAATGGGTGACTTGAATGCCAAAGTTGGAAATCAACAGGACGGATTGCATAGTGGGCAAGTATGGACTAGGGCAGGGGTGGGCAAACTTTTTGTGCGTAGGGCCGTCATTGACAAATGTAAAGCTATTGGCGGGCCGCATGTATGTATATATATATATATATATATATATATATATATATATATATATATATATATATATATATATATATATATATATATATATATATATATATATATATATATATTGTATAAAAATGTCCATTTTGCTTACAGCAACCTATCACAATAAGTAATTATTAATTATTTATAGGTTATTAAGCAGTATAAATAAATAATGATTGCAATGTTATTTTACTTATATACTTATACATTATATTTGACAATATGGACAAAAACCTTTACTAATTTGTTAAGATTTTACAACTTGTTATTATAACAAATATTCTTTATTATCTATCATTGGCTTTAATTTAGACTCACAGCGACTACATTGTCACTACAGTTGTTGATTTATAATGAGATGTATGAAACTGCTTGCAATTTTTGCCAATATTCTTGAAATCTGGAGCAAGTTTACTTGTTGAAATTCGCATGACAGCATGCAAGTTGCAGCCCGACAATAAAGACCTACTCTTAGATTTGTTGATCTTCAAGGAAGAGAATGCTTGTTCGCAAATGTATGTTGATCCAAACAATGATAAAAGTTTAGCTGCAAAGTTTTTCAAGCTGGGAAATGATTCTTGTGATAATGATCCATAGAAATCTAGTAAACCATCTGACTTGAATTTCTCTTTCAGGTCATGATCTGCTTGTAAGTCAAGCAGCTCCAACTGTATATCCTCTGTGGCTGTATCAGCTTTCTGCACTAGAAAGGGGAACTGAGAATATTGAACTAGTGGCTCTACGTTCTTGAAATCTTGGAATCGCCATCCAAATTCTTCAATCAGTGCATCTAATTGGGCTTTGTACTTTTCACCAGAAATGGTTTCTTGTTTCAGCAAAGGGAAGTGACAAAATCTTTTTCACTTGCTTGTCTGGAGTACAGTGAGAGTTGTGCCTGAAATGATTTTACATGTACATAAAATTCATGTGCGAACACACCATTGCCCTGATGTTTGTCAATTCAGTTCGTCAATTCAGTTCATTTAACTTTTCCATAATTTCAATGGCAAACATAAAGTCTAACTTCCACTCTTTATTGACAATATTAGTATTAAAGTCACATTCAATGCTCTTAATCTTTAGGAACATCACTTTTTCTTCTCTGAGTTCCCACACTCGCCTCAACACCTTGCCGAGACTCAGCCATCGAACACAAATCATCAAGTAATGCCTTGAACTCTTTGAGATTAAGTCCTCTTGATCTGATGAGGTTGATGACACTGACAACTGGGTCAATAACATGCTTGATATTAAAAACAGTTTTTCACAGACTTTCTTGATGAATCACACAGTGAAGTGGTAATAATGTGTGGTCTGGATATTCTGCTTTAATCTCATCACTTATCAACTTTACCAGACCTACGTTTTTTCCAGTCAAAGCACGAGCTCCGTCAGTTGTAACACTTGCCATCTTGTTCCGAACTAACCCAGTTCTTTCAATACAGTTAGTAAAAGCATTGAATATATCATGGCCTAGTGGTTGTGTCTTTGAGTGACTCAACACTCAATAACCCTACAGTGAGTTTGAAAGAAGTGTTTATTCCACGTATAAATATCAATAATTGGGCAGTATCATGTACATCGGTACTCTCATCCATCATATTAGTTTAGTAATCATATTAGTTTTAGTAATTATGTGAGGCAGCGTGTATGTATGTGGATGGATGGGTGTGTCTATGTATGTGTGTGTGTGTGTTTATATGTGTTGATGTATGTGTGTGTGCATGTTGTGTGTGTGTATGGATGTATATGTGTATGTACATGTGTGTGTGTGATTGTGTGCTTGTGTGTTTGTGTATGTCTGTACGTGTGTCAAGGTGTGCGTTCATGTGTGTTTATACGTGTTTATATGTATGTGTTGTGTATATGTATGTATGTGTGTGTGCGCTCGTGTATGTATGTGTATGTGCGCTCGTGTATGTATGTGTATATGTTTGTGTGTATTTGTGTGCATGCATGCAGTGTATGCGAAGGAGTGTGTATTCATGTGGTATGTGAGTACGTATGCGTTAGTATGTGTATGCGGGGGTGGATGTGTGTAGGTGTGTGTGTGTGTGTATATGTGTATATTTGCGTGTATATGTTTTTGTGGGTGTGTGTGTGTGTGTGTTGTGTGTGAGAGAGAAGAGAGAGTGAGTGATAGAGTTAGTGAGTGTGAGAGAGAGAGTGAATGAATGTGAGAGTGGTGTGTATGTCTAAGAGAGAGAGAGAGAGAGAGAGAGAGAGAGAGAGAGAGAGAGAGAAAGAGAGAGTTGAGCGCACTCATGTCATGTAACATGCTATTCCATATTTTTTATGTATTCTCATCTTTCATATTACGAGGTATCATTTTGTATGCCACTTGATTTTATCATGTACAATATAATCGCATGCACAAGGTATAGTGAGTGAAAGACTTAGTGAGTGTGAGTGAGTAAGGGAGTGTGAGTGTCTCTGTGTGTGTGCATATATATATATATATATATATATATATATATATATATATAATATATATATATATATATATATATATATATATATGTATGTGTGTGTGTGTGTGTGTGTGTGTAAGAAGAGAGAGAGAGAGAGAGAGAGAGAGAGAGAGAGAGAGAGAGAGAGAGAGAGAGAGAGAGAGAGAGAGTTGAATTGCATCACTAATTTTTAAGTTACAAAATGTATATGTACAATTTTTCTCCATTTTCTTCACAATTTTGCGACAATGCTCACGACAATCGTCACTGTATGTGTGTGTACAGTGTGGGAGTATGATCATAATAGTAGGTTGGGGGATGGCGGGCATGTGTATGTGGGTGGATTCGTGATATGTGTGGGTGGTCTCAGGATGTGTGGATGGGCGGGGTGGGATTGTATGGGTGGGTGGGGGATTTGTGTGTGGGGTACGTGTAGGATTTATGGGTTGGCGGGGAGATGTGTGTGTGGGTGTGGATGTGTGTTTGGCTAGGTGGTTATGAGTGAGTGGGTGGATGAGGATATGTGGGTGGATGATTTTTGGTGGGTTATGGGATGGGTGGGGGATATATGTGTTGGTTGGGATATGTGGTGGGTGGGACATGTGTGCAGTTGGGGGTAGTTGTGGGTTTGGGGATGTGTGTTTGGGTGAGTGATGTGTATGGGTGTGGGATGTTTGGGTGGATGGGTGGGGAGTGTGTGTGGGTGTGTAGGTGATAGATGTGTGGGTAAATGTGTGTGGGGGATGTGTGTGGGTTGGGGGAGGTGTGCGTGATGGGTGTGGGTGATGGATTTGGGGATGTGTGTGGGGTGGGGGATATGTATGGCTGGGTGGGGGTGTGTGTGTGACTGGATGGAGGATGTTTGTGTGGGTAGTGAGGGTGATTGTAGTTGGGGGATGTGTGGATGGGTAGGAAATGTGTGTGTGGGTGAGGGATGTGTCTTTGGGATGTGTGTGGGTCTGGTGTTGTGTGGGAATGGAGCTGGGTGTGGATAAAGGGTGGGTGAGTGGGGGTATGGGTGGGTGAAGTATGTATGTGAGGGTGGGGGATGTGTGTTTAGATGGGTGGTTGGGGTGTGTGAGTGTGAGTGGGTAGATAGGAGATGTATGTGTTTATGAGTGGGTGAGGGATGTGTGGGTTAGTGGTTGAGGGATAAGTACGTGTGTCTAGGGATGTGTGGGTTAGTGGTTGAGGGATAAGTACGTGTGTCTAGGGATGTGTGAGGGGATGGGTGTATGGGTTGGGATGTATGTGTGGGTTGTGTGTGCATGGATGGGAGGTGTGTGTTTGTGAATGGGGGATGTGTTGGTGGGTGGGGATGTGTGTGAGGGATGTGTGTATGGGTGGGGAGATTGTGTGTGGGTGGGGATGTGTGTATATGGGTAGGGGTGTGTGGTTAAGGGATTTGTGGCTGGGGGATGGGTGGGTGGAGGATGTGTGGTTGGATAGAGGATGTGTGGATGGGTGATTGTATATGAATAAGGGTGTGTGGTTTAAGGGATGCTTGGTTGGGGGATGGGTGGGTAGAGGATGTGTGGGTGGGTAGAGGATATCTGGGTGGGTGAGCTTGTGTAGGTTAGGAGATGGTGGGGGGGGGGTGTTTGTAGAGGTGTGCTCGGGATCTGTGAGTGGGCCGGGGGAGATGGGAGATTATGTGGGTGGGTGCGGAATTTGTGCGTGGGTAGGTGCGGGATATGTGAGTGGGTGAATAGATGTGTGTAGGTGGGTGGATGTGTGTGGGTGGGGGATGTGTGAGTGGGGAATGTATGTGTGCTTGGGGTGGAGGTGGATGGGATGTGTAGTGGGTGAGAGGTGTGTGTGGGTGGGGACATGTGTAGATGTAGGGATGTGGTGGATGGGTGGGGGAATGTATGTGTGTGTGGGTTATGTAGGTGGTTGGGTGGAGGAGTTGGAGTGAATGGGGGATGTGTGGGTGGGTGGTAGATGTATCTCATAACATAGTAATATGCATTGTTTATGTTTACAAAATTCATTTGACAATGTTTTTTCCTATTCACTGTTGATGAAAGACAGATGAGTGATTGGAAGGGCCGAATGTAAGACGTGTCTGCGTGCCCAATTTGTCACCCTTTGAAAATAAAGTCTGTTCGTTCTCTCTCTCTCTCTCTCTCTCTCTCTCTCTCTCTCTCTCTCTCTCTCTCTCTCTCTCTCTCTCTCTCTCTCTCTCTCTCTCTCTCTCTCTCTGCTAAATGCTGGTGCAATTACGTTTGCTTTGAGAATATTTCAAATATCATAATAACATGATAGTTATGCCTTGATTGATCACCCTACTTATGTTCAAGCATTCAGCGGAATTTTTGTTTTCGCATATCTATTTACATCGCTGTCAACAACAGAATGTTACCGCTGTTGTTGATGTCTTTGCAAGATTACGCAGAGTATTTTGCATTGCTTACTGAGCGACAATCTCAGATACCCCTGTAAGTAACCAACGCAACTTGTTTCCCTACCGAATCTCGTGCAGCTGCTTCCCCACACGTGGATATACGGGATTACGGAGAAAATCGTTAACACCTTCGCCAGGGAGACTGGCTCTGCGGAATTGCTAGATATCTAAAAGAAAAACACCGCGACAAACAAAATTGGTGGTCCTTCATTATTATTCTGATGATCATATTGTTCTTCTCTTGTATCATCATAAGGTCTTTCACATAATCTGACCACGCATGTAAAATCTGATCTTTTTCTATTATGATTTTGTCATCTTTGGTTTTTAGGCAACCTGTTGATGTGTGTGTTCTTTCGTTAGTGATGTCATTAATTCTTGTGTGCATTAATTTGGTATTCTGGGTGTTGTGTTGGTTTTCAATTTCCTTGCAATTTTCCTCAAGCCATGTTTCTTTTGCCTCTTTGCATAGCTTATAATTTTCCTGTGAATCTCTTCGTATATTTCCTTGTTATTTTGTTATTTCTTCTTATTTCCATGAGTTTTAAGATGTCTTCCATCATCCATTTCTTGCGTCCTATTATCTTTATTTTGGGATTATCATTGTTGTTAGTGCAGCTTCTTGACTGATTTCTTTATATTTACAATTGGTCACTGACGTCTTGAAATAATATTATTTCCATATCGGACAATGCATCGAATCTGTTCTTTACCTCTACGTTGAATTTATCTTTTATCTCCTCACTCTTCAGTGACTGTAGATCAAATTTTGCGTTTCTATTTGTATATTTGACTTTCTTTAAGTTTATATGTAAATTCTTCTTCTTCTTCAGCGTTCCGAGCCATTGAGGTTCTTTGCTGCAGATACAATCCGTCTCCATTCGTCTCTCTGGTTGACCTTCTCTTGCCAGTCGTTGATTCCAAGTGCTTGTTGTAGGTCTGTATATATATTATCTCTCCACCGTC
>JACEFZ010011941.1:0-60000 GCA_014155875.1 Cepaea nemoralis | reverse complement strand
TTTCTTGTTTCAGCAAAGGGAAGTGACCAAATCTTTTTCGGAAAACAAGTAGTAAACTCAGAATAAATTTCAGAAATATATCAAGACTACTACAACAAATAAATTAATTTGAACATTGTAAATGTGGAAATAATTTAAAACAGCAAAAGACTTTTAAATTGAATATTTTCTTACAAATAAATCATTTTATTCACCGGAGAAATATCTGTTTTTCATAAAATCATCCTTATTAAATTTTTCATGTCGATAAATATTTCTCTATATAAAAATCGATAAATTCGCATTTTAGCATAACATGGTTCCAAATGTTGCTGTATGTAGCCAGGGGCGTTGGGGTGAGCGCCCAACCTTGCATAAATACCCTAATGACTCGTGCATTCATCACCTATGCAGCAGAAGTCCAACTTCTGGCCTTCTCGTGGCGGAACTGTTTAAACTAACAGAAGAAGAGGCGGCGGCGAGTCACTGGCGCCGAGAAGTATACAGAAAGCTCTAGATGCGTATGCTCGTACGTACATGCGCAGATATGTGTGTGCGTGCCTATACACCTAAACTCGAGTAAGACCACAGTCTGCTCTAGCAAAGATTAAGGTCAATCCTCCTCGGTCTTGCAGCGGGCGGGTAAGGGGTGATATCTAGGTCATATCTAAGAGCGATAATTCTAAGATTTTATGTTTCTAAGGGCAGATAACTATTGAGTGGGTGTATAAAATATTTAATTAATTATTAAAAAAATAAAATTAAATAAATAAAAATAAAAATAAATAACGACGGGGTGCGGGGTGGGCTCGTGGGGTAAGGCTAGGCGATTCGGGTTAAAACACTATCATCACAGGGTTGCAAATGAAAACCTTAAAATGTAAAGATGGCGGTATTATCAGTCATTGTGGATATGGTTTAGTGAAATGTATTGTTAGGGGTGGGTAGCGGTTATTAGTGATCCATAGGGGGTCGTAGTGGTTTAAGCACTGTCATCAAACGACTTATAAATAAAAACCTTAAAATGTAAAGATGGCCGGTATTATCGGTTGCTGTGGGTATGGGCTAGTGAAACTCGGTGTTAAGGGGTGAATACCAGTTATTAGTGATCTATAGAGGGCTGTAATGGCATATACACTATCAACATATGGTTACAAATGACAACCTTAAAATGTAAAGATGGCCGGTATTATTGGTTGCTGTGGGTATGGCTTAGTGAAACTCGATGTTAAGGGGTAGGTAGCGGTTATTAGTGATCTGTAGATGGATGTAATGGTCTATACACTATTATCAGACGGTTACAAATGAAAACCTTAAAATGTAAAGATGACCGGTAATATTGGGTGCTGTGGGTATGGCTTGGTGTCATTCGTTGATAAAGGGTGGATAGAGGTTATTAGTGCTATTTAGACGGTCGTAGTGGTATATACAGTATTATCATATTGTCAAAGACTCGACCGCATCCCCTCCGCCAGGAAGAGCAGTCAATCTTGAAGAGGCCAGGAGGTGATACGGTGCCCGAGGTAAGGGCAGGGGAGATGAGGTAATGGGAGATGGTTATCCATTCCCTCATGAGACACGCAGGCGTTGTTCAGAGAGTTAGCACTCTAATCACGATAGCATCACGCCTCGTGGTAGCCACGGAGAAGTTGAGTATCCACTCAACATACCACGTCTGCGATCAGCGTGCCATGTGAGGCAACACGCACCAAGGTCAAGGTCGATCCGCGTGGTGTGTGACGACGGGATGAAAGAACGTCAGACGGGAGGACAGGACTTGTAGTGTGCACCTCGTTAGAGTAGCGATAGGGGTTTTGTGTTTAACTAAATAGATAGAGAGTTAGCATAGGCATTAGCAACTAGTGATAGATAATTTCTGTGGCTTTATGTTGTGTGTTTACTAGCGACTGTTACCTGCTTGTAGCGAGCCAACGGCAATAAAATGTACCATTTGTTTTCCTCGCACACGACTTGCAAGTTTCTTGTTTGGTGTGGGAGAAGTATCCGATAGTGCCTGTCAGTTGAGTTGTTGACAGGCAAGGATAATTGTGGTGTCAGAAGTGGTGCTTGAACGAAAGTTCAAGCTAATCCACTCAGCCACGGCTCTGGACTAGGATCTAATTTGTGTCAGTGACGGTAATCTGTGCAGACGAGAACAATTTGCGGGCTAGAAAATGTGCCTATCGTGACGTAATAGATTATTTAATTGTGCTTATGAAATGTTTATTTAGTGAAATCATGTATTCTTCAAAGCTGTAAGTAGTAATATTCTTATTTTCTCATATTTATTTATGTATTTACCAATTTATTTATGAATAAGCACCAAACATGATTCATGGCGGAGCGATACACAGCCAGCCGACAATATCGATTTTTGAAAACTAAAAATAGCGCTGCGCCTCTGACGTAGAATGATTGACAAACAGTTGTCCTGGGTCATTTGCATACAGCAATCGAGTGTTTACAAAATCGCCAAGCGGCTGCTCGCCTGAATCTGTGCTTTATATTATTTATTATTTGTTTATTTGAATTATTAAATGAATATATTTATTTATTTAAACATTATGATGTTATTTGTATTTAGTTAAAAGCAGTTATTCATATTTTTGGTCCTACTTTCTCTTTGTTTACCGTCACGATGGAACTATTTTTGGCCAAGCAGATGAGACTTGGCTGCACAACACTTACAGAAATTAACTAGGTTAGTAACAAAAGGCAAATACTGTTAGAACGAAGACAGGACATTGACATTAAATTTAATTAATACATATTCTAGTTGTTCGTGAGTCTGTCATTGTCAAAGTCATTGTCCTTAGTTGTCGGGTAAATCATATCGTGCAGTAGTAGTAAGTACTGCTGCCCTGCATATCAGAGGGCGAACAACAGCTGAGTACGTATACCGGTGTGCCAAATAAAGTGTCCTGATTACGAAACGTGCCTCCATCCCAAAGTACCAAACAAGGTGACCTGTGTCAACGGAGTTCCGTTCCCTGATTCTCGGGAACATTAAGTTGAGTATACCTATATTTTTGGCATGCATTGTGATTAATAGTGCATCTCTTTTTCAGCTTGTGATACACTAGCATATTTTTGTGCTCTGATTTTCCAACATAGAAATTTTGTTCAGCATAGAAACTGAAAATACAATTCATAGTCCTCAACGAGGAACAAATATAGAACATCATAGATAAATATTTGAATAAACAAACCATTGTAAGTTAACGCAAGCTAATTACTCAACAGCATGGCAACATTAGAGGACTTTATAAAAGCTGGTAAGCAATTACAATATACAGGTAAAGAGCTAGAAGAATATGCTGATAAGAGATTTAAAGAAATAAAGGATGCTGAGAGAGACGAACGTGTACGAGATAGACAACAACAAAAGGAGATTGCACAATTAGATGAGATAACAAAACAGAAACAGCTAGAAGATGATAAACAAATTAAACAACAACAGTTAGAACATGATAAGGAGATTGCACAACTAGCTGAGATAACAAAACAGAAACAGCTAGAAGATGACAAACAGATTAAACGACAACAGTTAGAACAGGATAAGGAGATTAAACAGAAAGAACTAGAATTAAAGCAAAAGCAATTAGATCAGGAGAAAGAATTAAAACAAAAGGAATTAGATCTAAAGCAAAAAGAGATAGATGAAACGGCAAGAGTTAAGGAAAATCAAATTCAAGTAGAATCAGAGACACAATTAAAGATGAAAGGCATGGATGTAGACTCACACGCAGAGATCTCTGCCACTAAATTAAGAAGTCAACAAGAGGAAAATAAGTTCAATAAATACAAAAATATTATCAAACCATATTGTAAAGAGGATTCCATATCAGCCTGGACAGAGAATGTAGAGTATCAATTTAAATATCACCAAGTTCCATTAGAGATGTGGGCTATGATTTATATGAAAAATCTGAGTGGTGAGCCCCTTAAAGTGATAGAATCTATACCAACTGAGCTTAGATCTAACTATCAATACATCCATGATAGGATTATGCAGCACTTTTTACTTGATGCCCCTGGGTATCAGGTTCAGTTCTCAAATCTAAAACCTAAACCTAGTGAGACTTTTATTGATTATGTTTCAAATGTGCAGAGTGTACTAAACAGGTGGCTTAATGCAGCTAACATAGGTAAAGACTTTGATAGATTAAAAAACTTAATAGCTATGGATAAGGTTATATCCACTATACCTTCTTTTTTTGCTAAATTTTTGCAGCAGTCAGACATTGAGAACATCGAGCAGTTTGAGAAAAAAGGCTCAGCATATTTTTCTTCTAACAGAGATATTTTTAAGACTTCAAATGACTCTGAAATAGTTTCCTTTGTGAAAGACCAACCAAAAAACTATCAGAATAATAGACAATCCTTTCAGAAACACGACATCAAAGATAGAAAAGTGTCAAAATGTATTTACTGTCAACTTTTGCATGACACTTATTCTATGTGTGACAAATCGCCAAACTACCCGGCGCATCTTGAAAATGTTATCAAGAAGCAAGAAAATAAAAGATCAGCATACAGGCGTGCAATCAAATGTTTTTTTTTGTTCCAGCTATGGTCATTATTCTAATAAGTGCCTTGGCCGCCAACGTAAGAAAGCTAACAATGCTATTTTGATTGACACCTCTTCAGATAGTGGTAGTGAGACTGAGTGTGAAGTTGAAAATGTATTACCTTTCAAGGAGTCTGAAGATGTCTGTTGTGTGAACGATGTGTTAAGCTTTGACAATTGTGACCAATGTTACCAATTTCATGCAGACGGAAAATTAGAGTGTGGACATACAGTACCATATTCAACTGAGAGTGTAAATGCAGCAATAGCCTCCAGAGGCAAGTTAGTGTTCCACAATGCAATGGTCAACGACAAACCATGCCAATGTTTGCTGGACAGCGGTAGTACCCTTATTGGTCTTAGAAAGGATCTAGTGAGTCCAGGTGATTATACAGGCGACTCTGTCAAATGCCGAACCTTTTCGGGTAACATTGAAATTTACCCTTTGGCCAAAGCCCGTATTAACACTCCTTTCCTTTCGGGTACCTTTACTTGTGCAATACTTGACAACCCTTGTACTGATTTAATTTTGGGTTCCTTACCCCAACTGAAACAATGTACTAGTGATGAAATAGTTGCATGGGAGAAATTAAATGCAGCTAATGCAACTACTAGAGCAGACACTGTAAAACATCAAGACACACTACAAGATGAGAGACTACTGGTGCTTTCTCCAACTGGCACAGATGATACCAGCAGACAGGAATTTATAGAACAGCAGAAAGCTGATCCTAGTGTGTCTCCATATTTAAAATTAATGAAAGAAAGATCTAAAGTGACCAAAAATTCCTCATGGTTCCGTAAACCTAATAATGGCTTTCTTACTAGATATTTTACATCTGAGAACCATGAGAATCAGCAAACGATGATACCTGTACAACACCGCTTAACTGTGCAAAAACCTGCACATGAGTCACCGCTTGCTGGTCACCTGGCAAAAGACAAAACCAGGCCTAGATTCCAGGCTCATGTTCATTGGCCAGAGGTTTGGAATGAGATTAAATTATTTTGTCGTAATATATTTTCTTGTAATGTCTGTAAACAATTAGTACATAAGTTTAAGGGTAGACATCCTACAGCTGAAGTACTACCTTCTACTCTGACTTCTAGACCTGTAAGAGGGAGGGTCAAATTTACCAATACACAAACAAGGGTGCTTGAACAATCGATGGTAAACCAGATCAAAACATGCGTCGGTGACTTCCAGACAAGCAAAATGGCAAGGACCATTCAAGGTGTTACGTGACATTTCCAATGTTGACTATGGAATATCGATAAACAGACACTTAAAGATATTCCATGTCAACATGTTAAAACTTTACTTTTCACAACAAGACACATAAGTAGGGACAGACGAACATAGTGCATCCACACCTAGTAATCAGACGACAGACATACACAACGCAACTACACTAGGTAGCGAGACTGGCAAATCCGACAATGTACATACATTTAGTGAACTTATAGAATACACATGAATATATCAGAAGACTGATGACTGGACAACACACTGACTGAAACTAAGACATGTCTTTGATAGGTTGCGACTCTTCGGTCTCACTGTCAAACCGAGCAAAGTCGAATTAGGCCTAAAAGAAATTCATTTTTGGGTCATGTCATTTCTCAAGATCAACTAAAGACTGACCAGAAAATTAGTACCAAAATTATGAATCTGACCATGTCTACTAGAAAGAAGCAGGTCAGAAGCCTTTTGGGATTAGTAAATTACTCAGAAATTACAATTCTATATTCCAATGTTTTAAAAGCATCTGTATAATTGGATGTGAAAGATGCATTATTAATTTCTGCATTGTCAAAATTAAAAATTCTTTTTAGTAATTTTCCAATCCTCCGCTTGCCTAATCCTAGGCTCGTTTATTATTCTAGGACAGATGCCAGCAGTACTAGGCCAAATATTTGAGGGCATCTTCCACCCGAGTTGCTACGTGAGCCGTAAGATCACACCTGCTGAGTCCAGAGATTCCATATCACAGTTGCAACCCTAAGCGTCATCTATGCGGTGAGAAAGCTCCATCTAATTCTGACGGATGTTCACTGCATTGTCCAGACCGACAACTCCCCGATCACGGTCATACAGAGTGGTGTGCATCGAAATGACCGGATATACAGGTGGTCACTAATTTTACCATCTGGGGTAGAAATACCTGAAATCCCACAGATAAATGTAGAGTGATAGTTAGTACATGAATATATTATATTATTCTATGTAAAATAGGTTACATATACATCGACATTATGTGCGTAATCATGTACCAAGAACAGTGAACTATCATGTGTCCGTAGACATCAAGTGAAGAACTGTGCTGCAAAACATAGATATCACCGTGTGAAATAGGACAGCTCATTACCAACTAAGCTCCATTCCGGTGTATCATTTGTGTGAAGCGCAGAAAACAGTGTCAGAACAATGTGTGATTACAGACACGAAAAGACTGAGCTACGACACCAGCGAACTCTACACGTGCACTACCGATAGAACACTAGTATGACTGTGCAATGTATTTCAGATACCCAGGCAAAGTGTGTATATATATTATGCCTATAAAACCAATGTACAATCATGAAGGCAACAACTAACCTGAGGTAGCTGAATACCATGTATATAAACTTATTGTGATATGTAATATAATATTTTAAGATAGTGATAAATTAGATGTAGGGTAGTAAATATAATAGTTCTCATTTATTTTAATAGTGTAGTTAGTACAGTAATTAACCCATTAGAATTAAATTAGAATATTAATTTAGACGTAAAAATAGTTAATTACAAGCTAAATCAAAAGTTTGATAGGAATAGTACCATTTAGGTTGTTATATTTCACTTAGCTTCATTTCGGTTCAGTTCATTCCATCTTAATGAAACCATACCACCTATCAAATATTACCATTTAGTAATATCATCATTTTACATCAGAATAGGATAAAAAGATTAGATAAGTGAACATACATCATTTACACCATTTAGATTAAGAATATCACTCATATAATTCCTTTGTGCATTTAAAAACATTAGTTAGTAAAGTGTTAGAAAATTACATAATTTGTGTTCACATCATCCATGTAATTAAGGTACATAACTCACGTCACATTAATTACATTTAAATAGTTAGATTACATCCCTTAGATTAGACAAACATAACGATTAATATAAACATATCATATAATTAACATGACAAAAGTTAGTTAACACATTAAATACATATTTATAGAATTAATATTATTATGTTAGGATTTAGAGTTGTAGTTAGTGTAATATAATGGATGATGAGACCAAGGGGATACACCATCAACCCTTTCTCGTCCATGTAAATATAGTGTAAATACATGACTCGTGCAGCGATTTTCACACAGTCATTGGGCTCCACTATCTCAAACTGAGCCAAACCTGTACAGTGTCACTCCAAGGTTTTTAAATAATCGGAAGGATTAGTGTGGAAGGATAAAAGATGTGTGACAGAATTAAGGATGAAAGAAGTGTGACAGAAGTGTAAAAGTGAGAGCGAATGGAAAATAGACGGGAGAGAGTGAGATCAGTCAGCAAATTCTTCTGCTGCCTGGCGCGACTTTTAATGTTTGTCTGTGTTAGTGTTGGTTTTCGTTATTGAGAATGTGTTAGTGTGAATGTGTGTCTGTAAGATAGTTTAGAATTTAGATTACAGTATTTTGGGGTTTCATAACAAGGGAATGTAGTCACGAATTAGTGTTATACACCTGTTTGTGGCCACATTTAACCAAATTATGACACTTCAAAAACTAACATACATACACATAGGTAGAAACATAGGTTAGAAGTTAGATTAGTAAATTAATTACATCCAAACACACAAACAACCAGAAAAACAAACAGATAATTTACATACACTTTTTCTAGATCAAAGGGAAATAACTTCGGGTCAGGGGACATAATAGACAACGAAAAACTAACTTAACAGTGAAATAGGACTTTACACGCGGAAGCGAAGTAGGTAAAGCCTGTCGCACACACTCTTGTATAATGGTTGTTAAATATTATATGGGGGACATGAAGCAATTCATGTGTTGACCCTAAGAAAGTCAACTTTGTATGGGTAGTAAGTTAATTTACTATGTGAGGGCAGGTCTTATAAGACAACGGTCCGGTTCAGACATACCTCTAATAAATATAATATAGCATGTGAGAAGAGGGCTCACGCCAACCAGTCAAGTTTGTGGCGATTGCCAGTAGCCAAGTAAAGTTTTGCTACATTGTGACAATAGTCAGTAGAAGTCTATTAGAGTGCCAAAAGCCAGGTTATCTAGAGTCTTTGACAAAAAAAATTAGAGACATTAAATTTTTTTTAGAAACCTCTTGCGTCACAACCAATGAGTGAAAGTTGATGACGCAACACAGGAGGGGTGGGTGTGCGTCAAAGACTCGACCGCATCCCCTCCGCCAGGAAGAGCAGTCAATCTTGAAGAGGCCAGGAGGTGATACGGTGCCCGAGGTAAGGGCAGGGGAGATGAGGTAATGGGAGATGGTTATCCATTCCCTCATGAGACACGCAGGCGTTGTTCAGAGAGTTAGCACTCTAATCACGATAGCATCACGCCTCGTGGTAGCCACGGAGAAGTTGAGTATCCACTCAACATACCACGTCTGCGATCAGCGTGCCATGTGAGGCAACACGCACCAAGGTCAAGGTCGATCCGCGTGGTGTGTGACGACGGGATGAAAGAACGTCAGACGGGAGGACAGGACTTGTAGTGTGCACCTCGTTAGAGTAGCGATAGGGGTTTTGTGTTTAACTAAATAGATAGAGAGTTAGCATAGGCATTAGCAACTAGTGATAGATAATTTCTGTGGCTTTATGTTGTGTGTTTACTAGCGACTGTTACCTGCTTGTAGCGAGCCAACGGCAATAAAATGTACCATTTGTTTTCCTCGCACACGACTTGCAAGTTTTCTTGTTTGGTGTGGGAGAAGTATCCGATAGTGCCTGTCAGTTGAGTTGTTGACACATATGGGTTACAAATGAAAATCTTAAAAAGTAAAGATGGTCGGTATTATTGGTTGTAGGGGGTACGGCATAGTGTTATTTGTTGTCAGGGGGTGGATAGTGGTTATTAGTGATATGTAGAGGGTGAGTGGTATATACACTATTAGCATAGTGTACAAATGAAAACCTTTAAAAAGTACAGATGACCTGTATTATTGGTTGTAGTGGGTATGGCTTAGTGAAAGTATATGTTAAGGGGCGGGTGAGTGGATGAGTAGCTAGATAAGTGCTCGAACACTAACATCATACGATTTCAGATCGGTAAATGAAAACCTAAAATCTCTCTCTCTCTCTCTCTCTCTCTCTCTCTCTCTCTCTCTCTCTCTCTCTCTCTCTCTCTCTCTCTCTCCCTTATGCCTATACGTGTCTTTGTTTCGTTCCCCAGAAACCCATTTCCAAGACCAATATTTGTTCTCAAACTTGTCTGCTCAGTGCCACACTTCACAGCCAGACAAAACTACAGCTTCTATGTATCACTTCATCATTCAAATAAGAAAATATGTTAAACAAAATGGGGAAAAATAGCGATCAAACTTATAAATATCTTGGCCAAACTTATGAAAAGTCGGCGGTGGATTGACCTGTGGATTGACCTTGACCTCGGCTGATTTCCACTCCTCCTTGGTCATGTAGTTGGGTGGTGTAAGGGGTGATATCTAGGTTATATTTAAGGGCGATAATTCTAAGATTTTATGTTTCTAAGGGCAGACAACTATTGAGTGGGTGTATAACATTTTAAATTAATTATTATAAAATAAATAAAAATAAAAATAAATAATGACGGGGTGCGGCGTGGTGGCGAGGGGTTGGGCGCGTGGGTGAGGCCTGGCGGTTCGGGTTTAAACACTATCATCACAGGGTTACAATTAAAAACCTTAAAATGTAAAGATTGCCGGTATTATCGGTCGTAGTGGATAATGTCTATTTTGGTTAACATATTTTCTTATTTGAAAGTTGAAGTGGTACATAGAAGCTGTAGTTTTGTCCAGCTGTGAAGTGTGGCACTGAGCAGACAAGATGTAAAACATATATTAGCGTTTGTAATGTGTTTCTGGGGAACTTTGTAGAGTTCCGTAGTTCCGTGCAGACACACAGAGAGGTAGTGAACGTGTACATGTCTAATTTGGTACGTGATAACGTTGTTTGTTATGACAGTGGACACTGACATGACATGTTACATTCATTGCCTAAAGCTGAGTCGGGGCAGTTTGTTGTGTTCGTTTGTAATATTATAACCTGATAACATGTGCTAGCCACTCGTCGCTGTATCGGTATTTTACCCAATAGCTGTTACGTACAGATACATCTTCCTCAACTGGCATCGGTGATCACATCTCACATTTTTACTATTTGGTTGACACATTTTTCTACTTTTGTAAGTCTGGACTACATATTTCTCTCTTTGGCTGATAATTTTACCATTTGGTTGACAAATTTTCCTACTTTTTATAAGTCTAGACGCTATATTTCTCTCTTTGGCTGATATTTTTTCCCATTTAGCTGACGTATTTTCCTACTTGGTCAATATTTTTTTCCTATTTGGCTAACAAATATTCCCGGTTTTCATAAGTGTGGACGTGATATTTCTGTATTTGGCTGACGTTTTTCACATTTGGGTAACACATTTTCCTACTTGAACTTGGTTTTCCCCTTTGGCTAACAACGTTTGCTACTTTTCATATTTTTGGGTCAGATATTTCTGTATTTGGTCTAACTTTTCCCCACGGCCGACAATTTTCCTACTTTTTAAACGTTTGGATGAATATTTCTCTCTTTGGGTGATATGTTTTCTCATTTAGTTAACAAAGCTTCCTACTTTTAATAAGTTTGAACGATATATTTCGTTACTTGTTCAATATATTTCCTCTTTGACTAACACATTTTCCTACTTGGTCAATATCTTTCCCGTTTTGTTAACAATTTTCCTACTTTTTATACGATAGGTTGAGCTATTTCTGTATTTGGCCGACAATTTTAACATTTGGCTAACATAATTTTCCTACTTGACCTAGGTTTTCTCACCTTGGCTAACAAAGTTTCATACTTTTCATAAGTTTGGGTGAGATATTTCTGTATTTGGCCTAACTTTTTCCCATTTGGCCGACAATTTTCCAACTTTTTATAAGTCTTGACGAGATATTTCTCTCTTTCGCCTAACTTTTTCCCATTTGGCTGACAATTTTCCTATTTTTCATAAGTTTGGTGATCTATTTATAAGTTTAGTTGAATAATTTCTTTCTTTGGACGATGTTTTCTTCACATTTGGTTAACAATGTTTCCTACTTTTCATATGTATGGGCGAGGTATTTATAAGTTTGACTGCTATTTTTTTTTCTATTTTGGTTAACATATTTTCTTTTTTTTTAAAGTTGAAGTGGTACATAGATGCTGTAGATTTGTCCAGCTGTGAAGTGTGGCACTGGGCAGACAAGCTGTAAAACATATATTGGCGTTTGTAATGTGTTTCTGGGGAACTTTGTAGAGTTCCGTACAGACACACAGAGAGGTAGTGAACGTGTACATGTCTAATTTAGTACGTGGTAACGTTGCTTGTTATGACAGTGGACACTGACATGACATGTTACATTCATTGCCTAAAGCTGAGTCGGGGCAGTTTGTTGTGTTCGTTTGTAATATTATAACCTGATAACATGCACTAGCCACTCGTCGCTGTATCGGTATGTTACCCGATAGCTGTTACATACAGATACGTCTTCCTCGACTGGCATCGGTGATCACATCTCACATTTTTACCATTTGGTTGACACATTTTTCTACTTTTTATAAGTCTGGACTAGACATTTCTCTCTTTGGCTGATAATTTTACCATTTGGTTGACAAATTTTCCTACTTTTTATAAGTCTGGACGCTATATTTCTTTCTTTGGCTGATATTTTTTCCCATTTGGCTAACATATTTTCCTACTTGGTCAATATTTTTTTCCTATTTGGCTAACAAATATTCCCGGTTTTCATAAGTGTGGACGTGATATTTCTGTATTTGGCTGACGTTTTTCGCATTTGGGTAAGACATTTTTTTCCTACTTGACCTTGGTTTTCCCCTTTGGCTAACACAGTTTGCTACCTTTCATATATTTGGGTGAGATATTTCTGTGTTTGGTCTAACTTTTCCCCACTTGGCCGACAATTTTCATACTTTTTATACGTTTGGACGAGATATTTCTCACTTTGGGTGATATGTTTTCTCATTTAGTTAACAAAGCTTCCTACTTTTAATAAGTTTGAACAATATATTTCGTTACTTGTTCCATATGATTCCACTTTGACTAACATCTTTCCTACTTAGTCAATATCTTTCCCGTTTGGTTAACAATTTTCCTACTTTTTATATGTTTGGTTGAGCTATTTCTGTATTTGGCCGACAATTTTCACATTTGGCTAACATAATTTTCCTACTTGACCTAGGTTTTATTTTTCACTTTGGCTAACAATGTTTCCTACTTTTCATAAGTTTGAGTGAGATATTTCTGTATTTGGCCTAACTTTTCCCCATTTGGCCGACAATTGTCCTACTTTTTATAAGTATGGACGAGATATTTCTCTCTTTGGGTGATATTTTTCACATTGGTTAACAAAGCGTCCTACTTTTCATATGTTTGAACGCTATATTTCGTTACTTATTCAATATTATTTCTCTTTGACTAATACATTTTCCTACTTGGTCAATATCTTTCCCGTTTGGTTATCAATTTCCCTACTTTTTATACGTTTGGTTGAGCTATTTCTGTATTTTGCCGACAATTTTCACATTTGGCTAACATAATTTTTCTACTTGACAAAGGTATTTCCACTTTGGCTAACAAAGTTTCCTACTTTTCATAGGTTTGGGTGAGATATTTCTGTATTTGGCCTAACTTTTGTCAATGGGGCTGACAATTTTCCTACTTTTTATAAGTTTGGCTGATCTATTTTAAGTTTAGTTGAAATATTTCTCTTTTTGGACGATATTTTTTTCACATTTGGTTAACAATGTTTCCGACTTTTCATAATAAGTTTGGCCAAGATATTTATAAGTTTGACCGCTATTTTTCCCCAATTTGGTTAACAAATTTTCTAATTTGAATGTTGAAGTGGTATATAGAAGCTGTAGTTTTGTCTGGCTGTGAAGTGGGGCACTGAGCAGACAAGTTAGAGAACAAATATTGGCCTTGGAAATGGGTTTCTGGGGAACGAAACAAAGACCCGTATAGACACAAGGAGAGAGAGAGAGAGAGAGAGAGAGAGAGAGAGAGAGAGATTTTAGGTTTTCATTTACCGATCTGAAATCGTATGATGTTAGTGATCGAGCACTTATCTAGCTACTCATCCACTCACCCACCCCTTAACATCTAATTTCACTAAGCCATACCCACTGCAACCAATAATACAGGTCATCTGTACTTTTTAAAGGTTTTCATTTGTACCCTATGCTAATAGTGTATACACCACTCACCCTCTACATATCACTAATAATCACTATCCACCCCCTGACAACAAATAACACTATTCCGTACCCACTGCAGCCAATAATTACGACCATCTTTACTTTGTAAGATTTTAATTTGTATCCCTTATGATAATACTGTATATACCACTACGACCCTCTAAATAGCACTAATATCGTCTACCCACCCTTTATCAACGAATAACACCAAGCCATACCCACGGCAACCAATATTACCGGCCATCTTTACATTTTAAGGTTTTCATTTGTAACCATATGATAATAGTGTATAGACCATTACATCCATCTACAGATCACTAATAACAGGTATCCATCCTTAACACCGAGTTTCACTAAGCCATACCCACAGCAACCAATAATACCGGCCATCTTTACATTTTAAGGTTGTCATTTGCAACCATATGCTGATAGTGTATAGGCCATTACATCCCTATAAAGATCACTAATAACAGGTATCCACGACTTACTATCGAGTTTCACTAAGCCATACCCACAGCAACCAATAATACCGGCAATCTCTACTTTTAAAGGTTTTCATTTGTAAGTCGTATGATGATAGTGTTTAAACCACTACGACCCCCTACGGATCACTAATAACCGCTACCTACCCCTTAACAATAAATTTCACTTAACAATATCCACTACGACCGATAATACCGGCCATCTTTACATTTTAATGTTTTTAATTGTAACCCTGTGATGATAGTGTTTAAACCCGAACCGCCTAGCCTCACCCCACGCACCCACCCCCTCGCCACCACCCCGCACCCCGTCGTTATTTATTTTTATTTTTATTTATTTTATTTTATTTTTTAATAATTAATTAAACAGTTTATACACCCACTCAATGGTGATCTGACCTTAGAAACATAAAATCTTAAAATTATCGCTCTTAGATATGACCTAGATATCACCCCTTACCCGCCCGCTGCAAGACCGAGGAGGATTGACCTTAATCAGCCGAGGTCAAGGTCAATCCACAGGTCAATCCACAGGTCAATCCACCAAATACTAACCAAAACGTGCAATCCTAACTACTAACGTGACAAAACATGTTGACTGTCTACGTCTAATTTCACTAATCAGTTTACGGTTTTCATGTGTTTCTTGTAGGACTTGGTCATTAGTTTTTCTGTCTGTCCGTGGTATTATTTGCATTTTCCTCAGAAACCACATTTGCACAGCCATCAGATGTTTTCAGCTTGTCTGCTCATTGCGTGACAATGTCAGCAACCTACTTGCGACAGGCATACACGGATTCCCTTCTTTTGCACTAAACGAAAGTTACAACTCGTCTCGTTTGCAAAAGGATACATTTTTATTCGGAGCAGATCATGCAATAGCTCCACGAGCGGAATACCACAACGGTATTAAACATCTTAGAATGTGATGACGATAAGATGGAATGAGAGGATGATATAAATATTATAACCACTGAAGCTAAGCTAGACTTTATAACTATTGTACTGTCCTTCACAACTACAAAGTATCCCTAGCGGAATACACGTCTGATTCCTACGCCGTCTCGGTCTCTGTCTGAGCTCGCTGAGCGTGGCGTGTTCAGCCACGAGCAATTCAGCTCAGCGTGCGATAGTTGGTTTACGTGCTGGGCACTGGGCTGTGTTGACCACAGTTACTTGGTCCTTACCTCGTGAACTGGGTTTCCCCGGTTCTTGGGTAACACCAGCTCATCTGCACTGGTTGCCCTCCTTGTTGACACAAGTGTGTCCCGTTATCGCTATTTATAGCGTTGGTGTCTCTCCTGTCTGGTCTCCTGTCCTATTACGTCACCTGTCCCCTACTAAGCTCTATTGTAGCTCTCTCAGAGCTCAGAGCTTCCTCTTAAGTCTTTGACAGCCACGCCTCACAGCCATACAACATCACAGGTTCTATTTAGCACCTCAACACCCTTTTTCTCGTTGCAAATGACATCTTTTTATTGGTCAGTATGTTTTTCATCTTGGAAAAGGCTGCCTTCGCCATGGCAATTCTTGTTCTAATCTCTTCAAGGCATCTCCCATTAGATGTTATGACTGTTCCGAGACAATTGTACCGATTCACTTGTTTAGGAATATTTTCATTTACTTGTATATCACATTGTAGTATTTCCTTCTTCTTAGTGACGACCATAATCTGTGTCTTCATACAATATAAACCTAATCCAAGTTGTTCACTGTGTGTAACATTCGCGTGTACAAAATGTTGCAGATCCTTGCTCATTGCCTGCAATCAATACATTTTCATCCGCATAACTAATGTTATTTACTTTATGTCCCCTAATGATGATTCATTTCATATCGTTAACATTTCTGAATATATTTTCACTATACAGGGAATAAAGATCTGGAGACATTACACATCCGTGTCTCACACTTCTCTTCATTCATTCTTTCAGTAGCATGCCCTTTGCAGAACCGCGCTCTCATGACAACCTTCCGGAAAACCTCTCGCTCATAAGCAGGGCGTCCTGCGTCCGATACACCTCTCTTAATAGGCTGATATTGACCTACTTCAGTATCAATCTTTATGGCAGCTTGTTGTTTCCAATATATGGTTTTTTTTTTTTTTTTTTAAGTCTATGGTCTTTCCCATCAATGTGTGGATCTGCAAGCATCTCCATTATGTTGACATGTCTTACTTTATCGAAAGTCTTTGTGTAGTCAATAAAGCAAATATGTAAGTCTTTGTTTACATTTATAGAACGATCAGTTACTGTTCTCAGCATATACACAGCATTTACTGTATCCTTGCCTTCTACAAACCTACATTGTTTTTCTCCTATTTTGGGTTGTATTTTCTTCCTAACCCTTTGCATGATAATTCTTAGCAAAATCTTCGTGATGTGACTCATTATACTAATTGTTCTTCTTCTTCTTCTTTGTGTTCATCCGGAGTGTTTGTTTTTTTTCCAGATGTGGTTGCGGTGTGTCTCGTTAGGCACCATTGGGTCGAAACCCTTAGGCCAACACATCCGACTTTTAGCGTGCATTTTTGATCAGATTAGCATTCCTGGGAGACTCTCACTTCTGTGGTACCGTCCACATCCCAGCTAGTCAAGGTGGAACAGTCGAAGACTTCACGGTCGTCCCAGTAGTGTAAGTGGGGCTCCATCACCTTGTTTTTGTGGATCTTATATAAATCAACCATTTATGGGTCCTGATCCACAAAGGGCGATAACTCTTTTTTCCCCAAAAAGTAGGCGGTCAGAGGTAGCGTTGTGAAGTGACTCATCAGAGGTGACGTGGTCTAGTGACTCATCAGAGGTGACGTGGTCTAGTGACTCATCAGAGGTGGCGTAGTCGTCAGAGTGGGCGTGGTCAAGTAATTATAGGTACGACATAAAAAATACGACATGAAACATTAAAATTAAAAAAATAAAAACAATCGACTCAAGTAAGTTATATAATAATTTTTAATAAAACATATATAGAAAAGAAGAAAAAAAAACAAAACATAGTCAAGTGACCCCTTAAATTATAGGTAAGGGTGTGCGATGACGTGCTCAAGTGGTGGTCAAGAGGTGGTCAAGAGGTGGTCAAGCGGTCAAGAGGTGGTCAAGTGACCCCTTAAATTGTATGGGATGGTACGTGTAGTGACGTGGTGATGATCAAGAGGTGGTCAAGTGGTGGTCAGGGTGTGGTCAAGTGGTGGTCAAGATGTGGTCAAGTGGTCGAGTGACCACTTAAATTGTCGGGGAAAGTAGGTGTAGTGATATGGTGATGATTAAAGGGTGGTAAATTAGTGGTCAAGCAGTGGTCAAGTGGTGGTCAAGTGAGGAAAATTTTAGTGGAAAGTAGTTGTAATGATATGGTGATGATTAAAGGGTGGTAAATTAGTGGTCAAGCAGTGGTCAAGAAGTGGTCAAGTGGTCGAGTGACCACTTAAATTGTCGGGGAAAGTAGTTGTAATGATATGGTGATGATTAAAGGGTGGTAAATTAGTGGTCAAGAGGTGGTCAAGCGGTGGTCAAGGGGTGGTCAAGTGGTTAAATGACCCCTTAAATTGTTGGGGAGAGTACGTGTAGTGACACGGTGATGATCAAGAGGTGGTCAAGTAGTGGTCAAGTGGTGGTCAAGCGGTGGTCAAGTGGTCAAATAACCCTAAAATTGTAGAGGAGAGTGTGTCTTGTGATGCAGTGATGATCAAAAGGTGGTCAAGTAGTGGTCAAGTAGTGGTCAAGGGGTGGTCAAGTGGTCAAGTTACCCCTTAAATTGATGGGGAGAGTAAGTGTAGTGACACGATGATGATCAAGATGTGGTCAAGTAGTGGTCAAGTGGTGGTCAAGTGGTGGTCAAGTGGTCGAGTGACCACATAAATTGCAGAGGAGAGTAGGTGTAGTGACATGGTGATGATCAAGAGGTGGTCAAGTTGTTAGGTCTAGAGGTTGGGGTGTCTCAGTCATGAAGTATCAAACTGTCTGCTGTGGGAAGGATGGCGCTGATCAGGGCGAGTAGGTTCTAATACGTTTATCGCTATTGTCTACAATTGGCGTGGTTGTATAGTAATAATAGTAGAGTTGTTTCGTAGTAATATTAGTCATCATCATCAAGGGTCATGTTAGGTGGTATTTGTAATGTAGTAGTAGTAGTAGTAGTAGTAGTAGTAGTAGTAGTAGTAGTAGTAGTAGTAGTAGTAGTAGTAGTAGTAGTAGTAGTAGTAGTAGTAGTAGTAGTAGTAGTAGTAGCAATACCAACAATAGTACTAATTATCATCATCATCACGTGTCTTACCAACGGACGTATCACCCACACATTGCGATCTCCAACACCATTGAACAATTCCGGGGTTGACTCACACTACAGAAATCCCCAATTAACGGCATTACCTTCATGTAATGGTGGTACTCATAGTACCAATAGCACCAGTAGTAATAGTCACCAACATCAGCAAGAGACTTATCGCCTGACATTGGTCAGTATGACACTCCATAAACTATGATCTCCAACACCATGGATACAAATAGTAATAATATTGGTAGTAGTAGTAGTAGTAGTAGTAGTAGTAGTAGTAGTAGTAGTAGTAGTAGTAGTAGTAGTAGTAGTAGTAGTAGTAGTAGTAGTAGTAGTAGTAGTAGCGGCGGTGGTGGTGGTGGTGGTGGTGGTGGTAATAGTAGGAGTAGTAGAATAGCGAGGGTGCTTGTTGTTTCACTAAGTATTTGTATATCGTATGTAGTATAAAGATAGTTTGTGTTGTATGCCATGTAAGGTGTTACTGAAATATCTGTATTGTGTAGTTCTAAGAGGTGATGACGCCATAACCCACCACTCTATCATCTTATTGATAGTGTCTTCAGTGCCGCGAAAAAGGCTCATTGTGAGATATCGATCATTTCTCAAAGCGACAGCATCCGGGGTGCATGCCCATTACGAGCAAACAACGATACGACACTTAAAAGGTAACTACAAGGCAAATGGTGTCGAGTATAGTGTAACATACAAAACTTATGAGGTCATCGGTTGTCCATTCCATCACGGTCGACAAATAGGCGCTCACTAACTTCACAATATGCTCACTCAAATAAACATATAGGATAATAAGGCACCGACCCAAACAAGGAAAACGGACAAAAACAAGGGGGGAAAATGACATAAGCGTCAAAATATAACACATACAAAGACAGATACAACAGTGACTAAAAAAATAATAAAAATGACACGACAAAATAACACACACACACACACACACACACACACACACACACACACACACACACACACACACACACACACACACACAATGAAAACTGAAATAACCAATGAAAAATCGCTGACACGAACACTAGAAGCTGACACAAACACTAAACAAGGTACCTAAAGAAAAGCTAAACTTTGTTAACCAAAATGTGAAAGTAGGAAAATGTGATACCCAAATGTAAAACAAATAGCAAGAGAGGAATAGCTCGTCCCAACTTATAAAAAGTAGGAAAATATGTCAACCAAATGGGAAAAAGTTAGGCCAAATACAAAAATATCTAACTCAAACTAATGAAAAGTAGGGAAACTTTGTTAACCAAAGGAGGGGAAAAACCTAGGTCAAGTAGGAAAATCTGTTACCCAAAAGTGAAAAATGTCGGCCAAATACAGAAATAGTTCGTCCACACGTATGCAAACTAGGAAAATTTGTTAGTCGAACAGGATAAAATATTGCCCAAGTAGGGAAATTTGAGAGCCATAAGTGAAAAAATATAATCCAAAGAGAGGAATATCTCGTTCCAACTTATAAAAAGAAGGAAAATTCTCAACCAAATGAGAAAAAGTTAGACCAAGTATAGTAACATCTCAACCAAACTTATGAAAAGTAGGAAACTTTGTTAGCCAAAGCGAAAAAACCTAGGTCAAGTAGGAAAATCTGTTAGCCAAATGTAAAAAATGTCGGCCAAATACAGAAATACCTCGTCCGCACTTATTAAAATTAGGAAAAATTTGTTAGTCAAATAGTAAAAATATTGCCCAAGTAGGAAAATTTGATAGCCAAATGTAAAAAAAAAATATCACCCAAAGAGAGGAATATCTCGGCCAGACTTATAAAAAGTAGGAGAACTATGTGCCAAATGGGAAAAAGTTAGGCCAAATACAGAAATATTTCAACCAAACATATAAAAAATAGGAAAATTGATAACCAAACGGGAAATATATTGACCAACTAGGGAAATGTGTTACTCAAAGAGGAAAAATAATGACCAAGTAGCGAAATACATCGTTCAAACTTATGAAAACTAGGGAAACTTTGTTAGCCAAATGGAAGAAACCTTGGTCAAGTAGGAAAAATCTGTTAACCAAATGTGAAAAATGTCGGCCAAATGCAGAAATAGTTCGGCCACACGTATGCAAACAAGGAAAGGTTGTTAGCCAGATAGGAAAAGTATTAACCAAGTAAGAAAATGTGATAGCCAAAGGTGAAAAAATATCAGACAAAGAGAGAAATATCTCATCCAAACTTATAAAAAGAAGGAAAATTCTCAACCAAATGAGAAAAAGTTAGACCAAATATAGTAACATCTCAACCAAACTTATGAAAACTAGGAAACTTTGTTAGCCAACGAGAATAAAAACCTAGGTCAAGTAGGAAAATCTGTTAGCCAAATGTAAAAAATGTCGGCCAAATACAGAAATACCTCGTCCGCACTTATTAAAATTAGGAAAAATTTGTTAGCCAAATAGTAAAAATATTGCCCAAGTAGGAAAATTTGATAGCCAAATGTAAAAAAAATATCACCCAAAGAGAGGAATATCTCGGCCAGAGTTATAAAAAGTAGGAGAACTATTTGCCAAATGGGAAAAAGTTAGGCCAAATACAGAAATATCTCAAACAAACATATAAAAAATAGGAAAATTGATAACCAAACGGGAAATATATTGACCAACTAGGGACATGTGTTACTCAAAGAGGAAAAATAATGACCAAGTAACGAAATACATCGCTCAAACTTATGAAAACTAGGAAACTTTGTTAGCCAAAGTGAAAAAAAACCTTGTTCAAGTAGGAAAATCTGTTAGCCAAATGTGAAAAATGTCGGACAAATGCAGAAATAGTTCGGTCACACATATGCAAACTAGGAAAAGTTGTTAGCCAGATAGGAAAAGTATTGGCCAAGTAGGAAAATTTGAAAGCCAAATGTGAAAAAATATCACCCAAAGAGAGAAATATCTCGTCCAGACTTATAAAAAGTTGGAAAATTTGTCAACCAAATGGGGTAAAGTTAGACCAAATACAGAAACATCTTAACCACATTTATAAAAAACGAGGGGAAAATGTCGACCAAATACAGAAATAACTCAACCCAATTTATAAATATGGCAACCAAACTTATGAAACGTAGGCAAATGTGTTAACCAAAAGGGGAAAATATGGTACACGTAACGAAATATCTCATCCAAACTTATAAAAAGTAGGAAAATATGTCAACCAAACGCGAACAATGTCGGCCAAATACAGAAATTTCTCAACCAAACTCATGAAAAGTAGGAACAACTTGTTACCCAAATAGGAAAAATATTGGTCAAGTAAAGAAATAGCGTGGTCAAACCTATAAAAACGTACCAACATTTGTTAACACAACTTGGCCACTTGTTCTTACAAACTTGCTCGCTGGCTCAAACAATTTTTCCACTTGCTATTACAATCGGTCGACCTATCCTATCAACTCACACACTTACCATAACAACTGTCCCTTTTCCCCAACAACGTGTCCACCGACTCTCTCATATTATCGACTCGCCCTATCAACTTACCCACTGACTCTAACAACTTCCCCACATGGGCTCACAAAATTTCCACTTGTTATTACAACTTGTCGACAGCCTCGCCCAAATTACCACTTACTCTTACAAACTGTCCCAACTGCGCGCACAAAGGTGTCTACTTGTGATTTCACGGCCTCCTCACCCCATAGATAAGTAGCCCTTATAAAATACAAATGTATCCCGCAAGTCATACAGAAGTGTCCCCCATATTGTCATTAAAAAAAAATATTTGTGTGTGTAGGTAAGTTCATGTCTTTAACAGTTCATATTTTGTAAATGCATTTCTTCAGCATAAGATTTGTGTAAGTTCACGCCCTCATCATAAATTTTGTTGTGTAAGTTCATGTCTTCGACAGTTCATGTTTTGCTAAGGCCTAGTTTTAGTGAAAATGCAGAAGTCTATTGGCTAGAATTTCAACCTGGGTGGTCAATTACTAACACTGCCTGTGGACAGCTATTCTTACCCATGCGCTAAAGTTGAGAAAATGAACTTCCGTTGAATGGAAGCTACCGCAGACTTGAATTATTAAACCCCTCTGGAAGAAGTAGCGGCAGCTTAACCAGGAAAAGATCGAATTAGTTATCCCCCCTTAGTCTGGAAATTATGAAAATATATGCTCCCACAAGCGATATTACTCATGACGTCATATAAACAAAAATATAAAGTATAACAAATGAGGCAGCGCCACAATTGTTATCCTTTATATTTTTGTTTATATGACGTCATGAGTAATATCGCTTGTGGGAGCATATATTTTCATAATTTCCAGACTAAGGGGGGGATAACTAATTCGATCTTTTCCTGGTTAAGCTGCCGCTACTTCTTCCAGAGGGGTTTAATAATTCAAGTCTGCGGTAGCTTCCATTCAACGGAAGTTCATTTTCTCAACTTTAGCGCATGGGTAAGAATAGCTGTCCACAGGCAGTGTTAGTAATTGACCACCCAGGTTGAAATTCTAGCCAATAGACTTCTGCATTTTCACTAAAACTAGGCCTTAGCAAAACATGAACTGTCGAAGACATGAACTTACACAACAAAATTTATGATGAGGGCGTGAACTTACACAAATCTTATGCTGAAGAAATGAATTTACAAAATATGAACTGTCAAAGACATGAACTTACCTACACACACAAATATTTTTTTTTAATGACAATATGGGGGACACTTCTGTATGACTTGCGGGATACATTTGTATTTTATAAGGGCTACTTATCTATGGGGTGAGGAGGCCGTGAAATCACAAGTAGACACCTTTGTGCGCGCAGTTGGGACAGTTTGTAAGAGTAAGTGGTAATTTGGGCGAGGCTGTCGACAAGTTGTAATAACAAGTGGAAATTTTGTGAGCCCATGTGGGGAAGTTGTTAGAGTCAGTGGGTAAGTTGATAGGGCGAGTCGATAATATGAGAGAGTCGGTGGACACGTTGTTGGGGAAAAGGGACAGTTGTTATGGTAAGTGTGTGAGTTGATAGGATAGGTCGACCGATTGTAATAGCAAGTGGAAAAATTGTTTGAGCCAGCGAGCAAGTTTGTAAGAACAAGTGGCCAAGTTGTGTTAACAAATGTTGGTACGTTTTTATAGGTTTGACCACGCTATTTCTTTACTTGACCAATATTTTTCCTATTTGGGTAACAAGTTGTTCCTACTTTTCATGAGTTTGGTTGAGAAATTTCTGTATTTGGCCGACATTGTTCGCGTTTGGTTGACATATTTTCCTACTTTTTATAAGTTTGGATGAGATATTTCGTTACGTGTACCATATTTTCCCCTTTTGGTTAACACATTTGCCTACGTTTCATAAGTTTGGTTGCCATATTTATAAATTGGGTTGAGTTATTTCTGTATTTGGTCGACATTTTCCCCTCGTTTTTTATAAATGTGGTTAAGATGTTTCTGTATTTGGTCTAACTTTACCCCATTTGGTTGACAAATTTTCCAACTTTTTATAAGTCTGGACGAGATATTTCTCTCTTTGGGTGATATTTTTTCACATTTGGCTTTCAAATTTTCCTACTTGGCCAATACTTTTCCTATCTGGCTAACAACTTTTCCTAGTTTGCATATGTGTGACCGAACTATTTCTGCATTTGTCCGACATTTTTCACATTTGGCTAACAGATTTTCCTACTTGAACAAGGTTTTTTTTTTCACTTTGGCTAACAAAGTTTCCTAGTTTTCATAAGTTTGAGCGATGTATTTCGTTACTTGGTCATTATTTTTCCTCTTTGAGTAACACATGTCCCTAGTTGGTCAATATATTTCCCGTTTGGTTATCAATTTTCCTATTTTTTATATGTTTGGTTGAAATATTTCTGTATTTGGCCTAACTTTTTCCCATTTGGCAAATAGTTCTCCTACTTTTTATAACTCTGGCCGAGATATTCCTCTCTTTGGGTGATATTTTTTTACATTTGGCTATCAAATTTTCCTACTTGGGCAATATTTTTACTATTTGGCTAACAAATTTTTCCTAATTTTAATAAGTGCGGACGAGGTATTTCTGTATTTGGCCGACATTTTTTACATTTGGCTAACAGATTTTCCTACTTGACCTAGGTTTTTATTCTCGTTGGCTAACAAAGTTTCCTAGTTTTCATAAGTTTGGTTGAGATGTTACTATATTTGGTCTAACTTTTTCTCATTTGGTTGAGAATTTTCCTTCTTTTTATAAGTTTGGATGAGATATTTCTCTCTTTGGCTGATATTTTTTCACCTTTGGCTATCACATTTTCTTACTTGGTTAATACTTTTCCTATCTGGCTAACAACCTTTCCTTGTTTGCATACGTGTGGCCGAACTATTTCTGCATTTGGCCGACATTTTTCACATTTGGTTACAGATTTTTCCTACTTGACCAAGGTTTCTTCCATTTGGCTAACAAAGTTTCCTAGTTTTCATAAGTTTGAGCGATGTATTTCGTTACTTGGTCATTATTTTTCCTCTTTGAGTAACACATTTCCCTAGTTGGTCAATATATTTCCCGTTTGGTTATCAATTTTCCTATTTTTTATATGTTTGGTTGAAATATTTCTGTATTTGGCCTAACTTTTTCCCATTTGGCACATAGTTCTCCTACTTTTTATAAGTCTGGCCGAGATATTCCTCTCTTTGGGTGATATTTTTTTTTTACATTTGGCTATCAAATTTTCCTACTTGGGCAATATTTTTACTATTTGGCTAACAAATTTTTCCTAATTTTAATAAGTGCGGACGAGGTATTTCTGTATTTGGCCGACATTTTTTACATTTGGCTAACAGATTTTCCTACTTGACCTAGGTTTTTATTCTCGTTGGCTAACAAAGTTTCCTACTTTTCATAAGTTTGGTTGAGATGTTACTATATTTGGTCTAACTTTTTCTCATTTGGTTGAGAATTTTCCTTCTTTTTATAAGTTTGGATGAGATATTTCTCTCTTTGTCTGATATTTTTTCACCTTTGGCTATCACATTTTCTTACTTGGTTAATACTTTTCCTATCTGGCTAACAACCTTTCCTTGTTTGCATACGTGTGGCCGAACTATTTCTGCATTTGGCCGACATTTTTCACAATTTGGTTAACAGATTTTTCCTACTTGACCAAGGTTTCTTCCATTTGGCTAACAAAGTTTCGTAGTTTTCATAAGCTTGAGCGATGTATTTCGTTACTTGGTCATTATTTTTCCTCTTTGAGTAACACATTTCCCTAGTTGGTCAATATATTTCCCGTTTGGTTATCAATTTTCCTATTTTTTATATGTTTGGTTGAAATATTTCTGTATTTGGCCTAACTTTTTCCCATTTGGCACATAGTTCTCCTACTTTTTATAAGTCTGGCCGAGATATTCCTCTCTTTGGGTGATATTTTTTTTTTTACATTTGGCTATCAAATTTTCCTACTTGGGCAATATTTTTACTATCTGGACTAACAACCTTTCCTTGTTTGCATACGTGCGGACGAGGTATTTCTGTATTTGGCCGACATTTTTTACATTTGGCTAACAGATTTTCCTACTTGACCTAGGTTTTTTTCGCTTTGGCTAACAAAGTTTCCTACTTTTCATAAGTTTGGTTGCGATGTTACTATACTTGGTCTAACTTTTTCTCATTTGGTTGAGAATTTTCCTTCTTTTTATAAGTTGGAATGAGATATTCCTCTCTTTGGATTATATTTTTGCACTTATGGCTCTCAAATTTCCCTACTTGGTCAATATTTTATCCTGTTCGACTAACAAATTTTCCTAGTTTGCATACCTGTGGACGAACTATTTCTGTATTTGGCCGACATTTTTACATTTGGGTAACAGATTTTCCTACTTGACCTAGGTTTTTTCGCTTTGGCTAACAAAGTTTCCTACTTTTCATAAGTTTGGTTGCGATGTTACTATACTTGGTCTAACTTTTTCTCATTTGGTTGAGAATTTTCCTTCTTTTTATAAGTTGGAATGAGATATTCCTCTCTTTGGATTATATTTTTTCACTTATGGCTCTCAAATTTCCCTACTTGGTCAATATATGTCCCTGTTCGACTAACAAATTTTTCCTAGTTTGCATACATGTAGACGAACTATTTCTGTATTTGGCCGACATTTTTCACATTTGGGTCGGTGCCTTATCATCCTATATGTTTATTTGAGTGAGCATATTGTGAAGTTAGTGAGCGCCTATTTGTCGACCATGATGGAATGGACAACCGATGACCTCATAAGTTTTGTACGTTACACTGTATTCGACGCCATTTTGCCTTGTCGTTGCCTTTTAAGTGGCGTATCGATGTTTGCTCGTAATGGGCATGCACCCCGGATGCTGTCGCTTTGAGAAATGATCGATATCTCACAATGAGCCTTTTTCGCTGGCACTGGAGACACTATCAATAAGATGATAGAGTGGTGGGTTATGACGTCATCACCTCTTAGAACTATAAAATACAGATATTTCAGTAACACCTTACATGGCATACAACACAAACTAGCTTTATACTACATACGATATACAAATACTTAGTGAAACAACAAGCACCCTCGCTATTCTACTACTCCTACTATTACCACCACCACCACCACCACCGCCGCTACTACTACTACTACTACTACTACTACTACTACTACTACTACTACTACTACTACTACTACTACTACTACTACTACTACTACTACTACTACTACTACTACTACTATTACCAATATTATTACTATTTGTATCCATGGTGTCGGAGATCATAGTTTATGGAGTGTCATACTGACCAATGTCAGGCGATAAGTCTCTTGCTGATGTTGGTGACTATTACTACTGGTGCTATTGGTACTATGAGTACCACCATTACATGAAGGTAATGCCGTTAATTGGGGATTTCTGTATTGTGAGTCAACCCCGGAATTGTTCAATGGTGTTGGAGATCGCAATGTGTGGGTGGATACGTCCGTTGGTAAGACACGTGATGATGATGATAATTAGTACTATTGTTGGTATTGCTACTACTGGTACTACTACTACAGTTATAAATATCACCTAACATGCCCCTTGATAATGATGACTAACATTACTACGAAACAACTCTACTATTATTACTATACAACCACGCCAATTATAGACAATAGCGATAAACGTATTAGAACCTACTCGCCCTGATCAGCGACATCCTTCCCAGCAGCAGACAGTTTGATACTTCATGACTGAGACACCCCAACCTCTAGACCTAACAACTTGACCACCTCTTGATCATCACCATGTCACTACACCTACTCTCCTCTACAATTTATGTGGTCACTCGACCACTTGACCACCGCTTGACCACCTCTTGACCACTACTTGACCTACATCTTGATCATCTTCGTGTCACTACACGTACTCTCCCATCAATTTAAGGGGTAACTTGACCACTTGACCACCCCTTGACCACTACTTGACCACTCTTGACACGTCAGCGATCATCACCATGTCACTACACGTAACCTCCTCTACAATTTAAGTGGTCACTTGACAAGTTGACCACCGCTTGACCACCGCGTGACCCTGCTTGACCACCTCATGATCATCACCATATCATTACAACTACTTCACTTAATTAAATGTTTCCTCACTATGACCACCACTTGAACTACCACTGCTTGACCACTGCTTGACCACTAATTTACCACCTCACGATCATCACCATATCATTACAACTACTTTTCACTAAAATTTTTCTCACTTGACCACTGCTTGACCACTGCTTGACCACTGCTTGACCACTAATTTACCACCCTTTAATCATCACCATATCATTACAACTACTTTCCACTAAAATTTTCCTCACTTGACCACCACTTGACCACTGCTTGACCACTGCTTGACCACTAATTTACCACCCCTTAATCATCACCATATCATTACAACTACTTTTCACTAAAATTTTCCTCACTTTACCACCACTTGACCACTGCTTGACCACTGCTTGACCACTAATTTACCACCTCACGATCATCACCATATCATTACAACTACTTTTCACTAAAATTTTTCTCACTTGACCACCACTTGACCACTGCTTGACCACTGCTTGACCACTAATTTACCACCCCTTAATCATCACCATATCATTACAACTACTTTTCACTAAAATTGTTCTCACTTGACCACCACTTGACCACTGCTTGACCACCACTTGACCACCTCTTGACCATTACTTGACCACGTCATCACACACCCTTAACTATAAGCGGTCACTTACTATGTTTTTTTTTTCGTTTTTTTTCTTCTATATATATATATATATATATATTTTATTAACATTATTATATACCTTCTTTGATCGTTTGTTTTCTTTATTGATGTTTTATGTCGTATTTTTTATGTCGTACACTACAATTACTTGACCACGCACGCCACCTATGATGAGTCACTAGACCACGCCCACTCTGATGAGTCACTTGACCACGCCACCTATGATGAGTCACTAGACCACGCCTACCTTTTCGGGGAAAAAAGAGTTATCGCCCTTTGAGGAGGAGGAGGAGGAGGAGGAATATCAATTCCCTCCTCAAAAAAGGGGCGGCTTTAGCACCACTTACACTACTGTGAGCTAAAGCAAGCTAAGAAGGATGTGCAAAAGGCTGCCAGGCAGTGTGCAAATGATTATTGGATCAAGTTATGTGAGTCCATTCAAATCGCAAGTGATAAAGGAAACATCAGAAGCATGTTTGAAGGAATAAAGAAAGCCTGTGGTCCAATGATCAAAAGAAGTGCACCACTGAAAACCTTGACTGGAGAAATCATCACTGATAAGAAACAGCAGATGGATAGATGCGTCGAGCACTATTTAGAGCTTTACTCAAGTGAGACCAAGCTGGCGGATGATGCCCTCAACGTCATAGAGGCCCTGCCAACTCTTGACCACCTAGACACACTTCCCACCATAACAGAAGTTAAGTGTGCTATAAATGAACTTGCATCTGGCAAGGCTCCAGGTAAGGATGGGATTCCAATAAAGGTAATCAGGAGTGGGCAAGACATACTCGCTCTACAGATCTACCAGCTAATAGAGCTATGCTGGCGAGAAGGACAAGTCCCACAGGATTTCAAAGATTCAAGAACAAGGGCGATCGGAGCGACTGCAACAACTATAGGGGTATCTCACTTCTGTGTATTGTTGGAAAAGTATTTGCCAGAATTGTTCTGCGTAGACTTTAAGTCCTAGGAGGTCAAGGCTACCCCGAATCGACAGAACCGGTCTACCATTGATATGATATTCTCATTGCGACAAATGCAAGAAAAATGCCGTGAACAGAATCAACCACTGTTTATTGTCTTCATCGATCTCACAAAGGCATTTGATTTGGTCATGTTCAAGGCACTAAAGAAGATTGGCCGCCCACCAACTCTTCTGTCCATTGTGGAATCGTTCCACACAGGCATGAAGGGTATAATCAAGTTTGATGGTGCAACCTCTGAAGAATTTGAAATCAAGAGTGGAGTTAAGCAAGGTTGTGTACTAGCTCCCACCCTCTTTGGAATATACTTTTCACTTCTACTGAAATATGCCTTTCGTGATCAGGATGGTGGTATATACATTCACTCACGCTCAGATGGCGGCCTCTACAATGCTCAGAGATTGAAGGCTAAGACCAAAATTAGGAGGGTACTGATCAGAGAGTTGCTTTTTGCAGATGATGCTGCAGTTACGACCCACTCTGAGGAAGAATTACAATGTCTACTATCTGCATTCTCCAATTATTTGTTCCGAATTTGGTTAAACAATTAGCAAAAAGAAGACACAGATTATGTCCCAACGTGCACATGGGGTACCATCAATCTTTATTGATGACGCCGAACTACAGATGGTAGACCATTTTACATATCTAGGATCAGTGGTAAATAGCAAATTATCCCTAGATCAGGAAATCAACATCCGGATTGGTAAGGCAGCAGTAACAATGAACAGGTTAAGAAAGAGTCTGGGAGAACAGGAAGCTTACTGCCAAAACAAAAGTCCTTGTCTATCAAGCCTGTGTCCTTAGTACTCTTCTTTGTGGCAGTGAAACCTGGACAACTTACTCACACCAAGAGAAACGTTTAAACAGCTTTCATTTGCGGTGTCTGCGTAGAATTCTTGGTATTAAGTGGCAAGACAAAATCATAAATACTGAAGTATTGGAAAGATCAGGTTGTGTGACGGTTTATTCCATGCTCAGTCTTCGTAGACTTAGATGGATAGGACATCTTAGGAGGATGGATGATGGTAGAATACCAAAGGACATCTTTTTTGATGAATTACAGATGGGTAATAGATCTCAGGGTCGGCCTCTACTACGATACAAAGATGTGTGTAAGCGGGACATGATTGATACAGGCATTGATAACGCACATCGGGAGCAAGTCGCCGCTGAACGTGTTGCATGAAGGGCAAACATCAGAAATGGAATAAAGACAAAGGAGAAAATTATTGCAGTTAAGTCAAACATCGAGCGTGTGAGACGTAAGATGGTTTGAACAAGGCAGAAAAGGGTGCAAGTTCAACACTAACATAGAAGAAATGTTTCCCATAGAAGGCTGGGAGATCCGAGAAGTTCTACCACAGACACCCGAGTACTAATCACTCTACCCAGTAGGTGTGTCTATGTGTAAGTGCCCCGCCCCACATTTAATCTCCCACATATATATAAACAATGACAAGTATCCACTGTCATGCACATCCACAGTATTATACAACAGAGGGACAACAACCAATGTTAGACGCAACAACTGGATTACATGACAGAGGAAAACAGCCATTGTTAGACAAAAACAGTACAATAACTCACTGTATCACATAACAGTAACAATAACTGGACTATAAACATCAATTTTGGAACAACAGGTTAACAATGAAGTAACTGCAAGGTTTGGTTAAACCAAACAAACAAACAATTGTATTGTGGAAAACATTTTGGTTCTGGACAAACCCTGTTGGTTACAATATGGTCACATGCATGAAAAAATTATCTTATTTCAAGCAATGCACACAAAGTATACAACCATAACAGAAGTCCCCAAAAATCCCCAAAAAAGGTTCACATAAAATACCTGTGTCACACACAAAACAAAGTAAATAATCCATACAAAGAACTAGACAAAGAAAATCTATCTAATCTGTCTCTAGAAATATCCTAGGGGTCTGATGATGACGCCCTCTCCTTCAATATCCACTAGAAAAGTCTGGCCATAATCACACTCTCTATAATCCAAGGAAAACAGCTGCTTTGCATATATCCACTATTTAGAAAACTGGGGATTGCGCACACACACACACACACACACACACACACACACACACACACACACACACACACACACACACACACACACACACACACACACACACGGAGCTTTCACCTCTGGATCATATATCCATCGCGAAAACATGTAGGAGTAATCCATATGAATCCATTGTGGATATACTGTAATCTCTCAAGTCACAGCTGCTAAGTAACTAGACGAGGAGCATTTCAGATGTGATATAACCGACAGATATGAGTCGGAAACGTTCTGGCGTGGCGTGACACACAGGAGTCCATGTGATTGATTCGATCAGGATCAGGCACAAACACTTTCAGTATCTTTGGATGAGGAGTGACATCACATAATCCATTAGAATTTCCTGACAGAACTAACTTGAATTGGGCATAAATATTTCCAGCCCGTTTCTGGGTTAAGATGTAGGTTATTCTTTCTTCAGCTGAATATACGACTTGATTGACCGGGAGTTGGTTATAGTGCTTGATTGTCAATGTCTGGGATATGATGGATGAGAAGATTCAAAGGAAGCTGAGAGTCACAAAAGCAGTTGGTAAATCCATACTGGTAAATGATTGGTGAACTTCCAGACTATCCATGAGCCTCTGGAATACTGACAGTTGAACGTGGAATCAGGCGGTGACTTTTAGAAGAGGTTATACGCTGAACACCATCTAGGCCAGGCATGCCTCATGTCTTGCAGAACATTGAAAAGATTAACACCATACTGTAAGTTCCCAGGAGGTAGGAATCCACTTCAGCATATTCAAATCCATTAATTATCCAGCCTTGACAGTTCAGGGTGTGTAGCAGTAACCCGCACTCTTTGTAGAATATTAGAGGAGGCTGATATCCCAGTTTTCCTGCCTCTAAATCCAAATACGTTGACTATAACTTCAGTTCCAAGCATGGTGACTAGTGCCAATACTCCACCGCCATGTCTAGCGCTAAAACGCAGAGAATAAGTGGGCTTTAAATTAACCCAGTAACAATGGGTCACCCGCTAACGTTGGAGAAACATGGCGATTGACCAGACCGCTTTGTCTACCAAGCCTTTGTCTAGATTAAGCCTGTGTTTCCGGGGCGCGGCCAATCAATTGCCTTAAAACGAAACGAAATTTCGTTTCGTTAATTCTCCCGTCCTAAGTTTTAATAGCGCGTGAAGCTGTCTGCTGGAAAAGACTGAGGGATGACGACATACATGTCACAAGTCTCCCACCTAGACAGGTCTATCCACATAGGAAGAACTGATACAGTCATCCACAGTCTTCCACCTTCTTAATCTGATGCATTTGGTCTTCCAGATCCTCCAATTATGCTTTACATTTAATCACAATTGTAGAATAATCTCTCAGTGCCACATTAATTTTTCTACTTGCCAAGACAACTGGACATAACATTGAAGGTTCATCTAGCTTCGCTTGAAGAAGTGTAATTCTCTCTCTCCACTGTTGTCAGCATTCCGTTGAAATATGAGTGGACGTTGAGATCTCATATGAGGTATGGTTCCTCTTGCAATCGAACCAATTCCTCCAAGACGTTTGAACGAAGATATAAAGCTTCGACAACCGTTTCATTAGCAATAAGAATATCATCCTTAAAATATGCTAACAGCAGGATCTCCTCTTTCAAATCAGTCATATTGGCATACTGAACTGGGTAGTATCCACTTAGCACAGGCGTAGGTTCATTTGCCTTTGATGCAAAATCTATGAAAAGCTCCTCGGCTCGTTTATAAAGTCCATCCGCACTTTATATCTGATAGAATGAGTGTACCGGCATTATTCTCTTCCCCTCCAACACGTATACGTTGCTTTCCTGGTGAAAATAGCGAGGCAACTTCTGCGTCGATTGTCGTAGATTTATCGTCATCTGCCTCCAAGTATGTGTAGACAATTCACCCAAGCACCGTAAGTAGATGTAATAACATTGCACATAGCTGTATCACCATCCACATTCTACTCAGTCATATAGAATTTAAAGCCGTAGGTGGTCCTGTAATCGTCATTCCGAACAACCAAGTTGTCTGTACACTCCCAGTTTACTGATGGGTTACCTTACCTGTAAGCAATGAAAGCCACAGGTATAAATATACCCTCCTATTCTGGTGTTTCCTGAGTTAACTTCCTCAAGATAAAAAAAATCAGGGTACCTTTAAGTTCTCTCCAGTCTGTTCGTAACCGATAATACGGAGAACCATGAATCTGTTGAAACTGGAATAGTTTGAAAGCTTTTCCTTCTGACCTGAATATATTACTAGTAGACTCCCAAGAGGAAATACTAACCTAGTAAAAAGTCAAGCAACTCTCAGCCAATGGCTTCCAAGGCTTGAAAAGTATAGTCCTTGCTATAGCCCAAATCTAGCACTGGTCTATGTAATATATAAGAATAAGGCGTCCTACTCTTCAATCCTGTCGAGAGTACGTCAACAACAACCATTAGCTAATAGTTGTATAAATCGGGCTATCTCCTAGACCACCAAAATAGTTGATGTTTGGAGAGAAAATTCCTGACTTTAAGAACATAATGTGACAACTAGCAAGCTGTCCCTAGTCTTCAAGTCAGTACAAGCAACATGCAAATGGGAGCTAAGGCTGCCCGAGCCTGTTACTAATTCTCTGATGAGAATAAAATTGGGAATGTCGCAGATGAGGACCAATTCCTGTTTTCTGACATCAAAAATTTGAGATACTTACAGGTTTCTTCCGGTAGCTCTTAAATTCCTATGACATCCCAATAAAAACAACAGGGTAAATTTACGGTCGAGACCATATCCTTCGTTCGCCAGTCACACAACGACGTATGCTTCTCTGTCACTGGTAATGCCAGAGGGACTAGCTTGTCAAAGGGGCCCTGTAATTCAATTGCTGTCTCTCACATAGTAAATGGATCCTTGTTCACTACAGAGTTACAACAACCGAATAATAAATTGACCAGTGCCATTTCTGACACATGGACAATAAAAGATCTGTTATGAATACCAGACCCTTAAACTGAAAGCGTTGAATAGGCGTCTTTATGTCCTTATAGGAATCATCAGTGTCAATCTATCTACTTTCAGTATTTCCAAACATGTATATGCTTATGGGGTGAAATATAAAATCCACGGTTTCCCACATGGTGGCTATGAATACTGCAATTTACAACAATATTTATACTCCTTCCATTATACATGTCGGATAAAATTGCAGGTGGAGTATTGGCCCTAACATTAAGTCAACTTAATTGGTTATTGTTATTTTCCCCTGATGTTCCTAAAATCTCATTATGCATATCATGTCCCACTTAACTAAAGATATCTTTACTGAATTCTCTTAAAAAAATGTTGGGGGGGCTATATCCTATCTGTCTCAGGCCATTAAAAAAAATCTTGGATTTCTCTGTTGCTTTGGGTAAGTTTCAATAGTACATGACCCCAACAAACAGAGCATGCACAAAATAAAATGGCAATATATGACAACATAGTTAAACAGCCCAGGATTCATATGTGGGTCTATGCAAAAATGAGGACATATAGTACAGTAATATATTTATCCTACTACCAATAATTTAACTAATCAAGAACATCCCAGAGTAACAATAACATTTACATCAACATCACACAAAATCAAATCAAGAATTACTGACATCCTACCAGAAATAATCCTATATGGGTTAACACTCCCAGAGACCTTATTTTATGAGGGTCCTATACAAGGAACAGGTCTCCCACAAAAGGATACAAAATACATGAGTTAACCATTCTCATATACAAACATTAACCACAGTTTCAATTTATAGAATAAAGACATCACCTGTGAACAATAGTTTGACACACTAATAAACATTACTTAGTGATTAAGACACCATGGGTTAAAATAACTTGTGTCTAAGCCCATACTTGTGAACACCAGCCACCCAATTAGTTGTAAAGTCTCAACTTGAGAGGTAGACATGGGTTCAAATTTTTCTGGGCAACGCCCACACTCATGGCATGGGGTAAGGGTTCAAAATTCCGCGACGAGCGATCACTTGTGGGTGGTAAATATAATAAATTAGAATAAGGACAAGTTTCGCTAGGGGTATTCAGTATGAATGGGGTCTAAAATCCCAAACACGCCCTCTATAGGAAATAATATATTGGCTCGTAAACCCCAAGCATTGAACAAGGCGAGAAAAGGGTGCAAGTTCAACACTAACATAGAAGAAAATGTTTCCCATAGAAGGCTGGGAGATCCGGGAAGTTCTACCACAGACACCCGAGTACTAATCACTCTACCCAGAAGGGTGTGTCTATGTGTAAGTGCCCCGCCCCCACATTTAATCTCCCACATATATATAAACAATGACAAGTATCCACTGTCCTGCACATCCACAGTATTACAACAGAGGGACAACAACCAATGTTAGACGCAACAACTGGATTACATGACAGAGGAAAACAGCCATTGTTAGACAAAAACAGTACAATAACTCACTGTATCACATAACAGTAACAATAACTGGACTATAAACATCAATTTTGGAACAACAGGTTAACAATGAAGTAACTGCAAGGCTTGGTTAAACCAAACAAACAAACAATTGTATTGTGGAAAACATTTTGGTTCTGGACAAACCCTGTTGGTTACAATATGGTCACATGCATGAAAAAATTATAATATTTCAGGCAATGCACACAAAGTATACAGCCATAACAGAAGTCCCCCAAAATCCCCCCCAAAAAGGTTCACATAAAATACCTGTGTCAAACACAAAACAGAGTAAATAATCCATACAAAGAACTAGATAAAGAAAATCTATCTAATCTGTCTCTAGAAATATCCTAGGGGTCTGATGATGACTCCCTCTCCTTCAATATCCACTAGAAAAGTCTGGCCATAATCAAACTCTCTATAATCCAGGGAAACAGCTGCTTTGCATATATCCACCTATTTCAGAAAATTGGGGATTGCACACACACCACACACAGAGCTTCCACCTTCTGGATCATATATCCATCGCGAAAACATGTAGGAGTAATCCATATGAATCCATTGTGGATATACTGTAATCTCTCAAGTCACAGTGCTAAGTAACTAGACGAGGAGCATTCCAGATGTGATATAACCGACAGATATGAGTCGGAAACGTTCTGGCGTGGCGTGACACACAGGAGTCCATGTGATTGATTCGATCCGGATCAGGCACAAACACTTTCAGTATATCTTTGGATGAGGAGTGACATCACATAATCCATTAGCATTTCCTGACAGAACTAACTTGAATTGGGCCTGAATATTTCAGCCCTTTTCCTTGGTTAAGATGTAGGTTATTCTTTCTTCAGCTGAATATACGACTGATTGACCGGAGTTGGTATCGTGCTTGATTGTCCATGTCTGGGCTATGATGGATGAGAAGATTCAAAGGAAGCTGGGAGTTCACAAAATCAGTTGGTAAATCCATACTGGTAAATGATGGTGAATTCCAGACTATCATGAGCCTCTGGAATATGACAGTTTGAACGTGGAATCAGGCGGTGACTTTAGAAGAGGTATACGCTGAAAACCATCTAGGCCAGGCATGCCTCATGTCTTTGCAGACATTGAAAAGATTAACACCATCTGTAAGTTCCCAGAGGTAGGGAATCCACTTCAGCATATTCAAAATCCATTAATTATCCAGGCATTGACATTCGTTCAGGGTGTGTAGCAGTAACCCGCACTCTTTGTAGAATATTAGAGGAGGCTGATATCCCAGTTTCCTGCCTCTAAATCCAAACAAGTTGACCATAACTTCAGTTCCAAGCATGGTGACTAGTGCCAATACTCCACCGCCATCTCTAGCGCCTAAAACGCAGAGAATAAGTGGGCTTTAAATTAACCCATTAACAATGGGTCACCCGCTAACGTTGGAGAAACATGGCGATTGACCAGACCGCTTTGTCTACCAAGCCTTTGTCTAGATTAAGATTGTGTTTCCGGGGCGCGGCCAATCAATTGCCTTAAAACGAAAACGAAATTTCGTTTCGTTAATTCTCCCGTCCTAAGTATTAATAGCGCGTGAAGCTGTCTGCTGGAAAAGACTGAGGGATGACGACATACATGTCACACACACACACACACACACACACACACAACATATATATATATATATATATATATATATATTATATATATATATATATATATATATATATATATATATATATATATATATATGCCAGTCTCCCTGTTGTAGAGGTTAAGGACGTTGTCCTTAATCCCGTATACTCTCGTACGAAACACAGTTGCGCGAGATTCGACAGCTGATCACGTCGCGTTAGTTACTTACTGAGGTATGTGAGCCGGTCGTTCAGAAAGCAATGGCAAATTACTGAACGTAAAACTTGCCAAGACATCAACAAGCTAGCTGAAAATTCTGGCGTTGACTGCAATGTCCTGTAAAGGACACGCGACAAATAAATAAATAAATAAATAAATATAATTGTCAATATCAAGTGCCACGCTGACTGGCGTGGACGATCGAGTTTATCTTCACCTTGCCACCTCCAGCAGCATACGTCAATGTTTGCGTTGACATACTTTCCTGACAAAACACAAGACTGGCAAGCATTTTCTCTCGCTGTCTTCCTCTACCTCTGTTTCCAGAAATCTCTACAGTTGTCACAATGTACACCGTTTAACTTGAAAGAATTACGTCTACTTCTAGTTCATACATATGCACTGTGCGTACATAGAAATAAACATAATGTTAGAAAGTGAAGGTGCTTAGATAGAGGTTGTATTTTAATGACTGTGGGGTGTTTGGAAATATTGCCGTTCCAAGTTTTGTATTTACCCTCTGTGGAGTTCATTCAACATAAAAGGTAAATAAAAAACTTGGAACGGCAATATTTTCAAAATCCCCACAGTCATTAAAAACACACCCTAAGGTTAGGGTTAAGGTTAGGATTATAGAAGAACAGACAACTGTTTCCTGTAAACGTGTGTCGGTATGTACCTACATATTCCTCTTTAGACTTTTGATATTACAAGTTACAGAAAAGTTCTTAGAATGTCGTTGAAACAGAGGAAACAAAATACGTGTTACAAGATCAAAACATGGAGGCAAACTAGCTCACAAAGAGGATTAAGTCTGGGAAAATGAATGACTTGGGCCCTATTGAGCGACACGGTGGCTGAGAAATAACGGTGATGGAGGGCGTGGTTCCTGGAAGTAGAGCCGGGGGTCGTCCGGCACGAAGAGGGACACGGGATATCACAGGATCCTTGAGCATGAGGATGTATGAGGGTGTATGAGGGTGTATGAAGGTGTATGAAGGTGTATGAGAGTTATGAGGGTGTATGAGGGTGTGTGAGGATGCATGAGGGTGTGTGAGGATGCATGAGGGTGTGTGAGGATGCATGAGGGTGTATGAGGGTGTGTGAGGATGTTTGAGAGTGTATGAGGGTGTATGAGGGTTATGAGGGTGTATGAAGATGTGTGAGGATGTATGAGAGTGTATGAGGTGTATGAGTATGTATGAGAGATATGAGAGTATTTGAAAGGTATGATGGTGATTTGGGGTATATGAGGTGTATGATGGTGAATGAGGTGTATGAGGTATTTGAAGGTGTATGCGGGTGTATTTGGGTATATGACGTTGTATGAGGGTGTATGAGGGAGAATGAGAGTGTATGATAGTGTATGATGGTGTATGAGAGCGCATGAGGGTGTATAAGAGTGTATGAGGGTGTATAGGGGTGTATGAGGGTGTATGAGAGTGTATGAGGGTGTATAAGGGTTATGAGGGAGTATGAGAGTGTATGAAGGTGAATGAGGATGTATGTGGGTGTATGAGAGCGTATGAGGTATATGAGGTGTATGAGGAGTGAGAGGGTCTACGAAGCAGGTGAGAAGGCAATAAGAGACTGAGACGCATTTCAGTTCACCGCGACGAGTGCGACGTTCTGCAAAGAACCTGCTATGTGATTGTGATTCCTCTTTCACGCCGACACAGAAATCATGTTTGTCCCAGAAGATTAAGAAAAGAAAAAACAGACAGATAGGCAGACAGACATAACATAGATACAGACATGCGGACAAATAGAATATCTGACGCATCGACAGTCCGACACTCAGACATGACACACAGTGACGAATGAGGATAGACAGAAGGACGGGACGAAACAACCAACAATTCATGTTTAAAATAAACAGGTTAACAAGGTTAAACAATGAGGGGTGAACGTCCTTCCAAAACTGTTCTAATTACGAATTTGTTCTTTCTTTAATGCATTCTAAAATACTTAGCCTTTATATTTTTGTCTTCGGCGAGGGGTAGATTGTGCCAAATATTTAATAGTGTTTACTGTATGAGGAAGCGAGACAGACACGTGGCTAATTTGATTAGATAAACAAATAAGGAAACATAAATATAGACAGACAGACAGGCAGGCAGGCAGGCGGGTAGGCAAATAGGCAGACAACGAAGCAGATAAGGAGACAGGCTGACAGACAAGGCAGGCTAACACGCAAACAGTCAGGTAGGTAGGTTTACATTCAACAGGCAGGCAGACAGACAGACATACAGACATATGTGCAGCAGACAGACGACGGACAGACAGAACGAACGAACAAACAAACTTTATTTTCGAAGGGTTAAGAATTGGGCACGCAGGCCCGTCTAACATTCTGCCCTTCTTCTCTATTTCCTCATTCACAGACAGACAGCTAGGCAGTTAGGAAGGCAGACAGAGAAGCAGACAAGCTGACAAACAGACAGACAAACAAGCAGACAGCCAGGCAGGTAGGCTGTATGACAGGCAAACAGACAGACAGACATGCAGGCAGACATGCAGGCATACAAACGACGGACAGACGGGCAAACAGACAGACATATAATCGAACAGTCTAACAAAAATTGCTAGCGGCTTCCCGAATTTTGCGTCTATAGTGATCTGTTTAAAGCAACTTCTTCCAAATTAGGACCCGGTGTAAAATGTCACGGAGGGATCCGCTTTCCAAACAATGCCATCAGCTGGACCTGATTATTGTTTGACGAGGATCCGACGTGCTAATCACACGTTTCTCTCGTGGTGACGACTGTCATACAGATCACGCTCTGACATGGTTGTTGTAAAATCAGATTATAAGCAGAACACTCCCGCTATTTCAAATAAGATGGAAAATATGGAATTGAGAGGACGTCGCAACAACCCCAACATTGTTTTAGCTTTTTGTGATTTACCCCCGGTTCTGTGGAGAGGTGTTACGAATGCAAATGTAATTCGTAATCTAGCATAACGCGTTGGAAACACAGCTACGGGCGATTTGGAAGTAGACAGCCTTGCGTTGGATCTCTTACAAGCGTATGAGTGCCGGTCAGAGAGCACTGGCAAACAGCTGAACGGAAATTTGCCAGAATGCTGGGCATGACTGCTACGTCCTGTAAAGGATATGCAATTAACTTTCTTGTGATTTACTAGGCAAGTTTACGTTCAGTAGTTTGCCATTGCCGGTCTCCCTGGCCTAGGGGTTTACGACGACGTTTCTCCGTAATCACTGCTACACCCTCGTGCAGTAACGTGACGTGCGCGAGAATCGATAGCTGTTCTCTCCGAGTCGGTAACGTATGGGGTATGTCAGCCGGTCGCTCAGAAAGCAATGGCAAACTACTGAGCGTAATATTGCCAAGAAATCAACAATCAGCTGAAAGATGCTGATGTTGACAAGCCATGTCCTGTAAAGGATGTGCGAACAAAAATTAAAAAAAAAGTTTTGCCATTGCCTTATGAACCGCAAACGCTCATACTATTGTTAAAAAACAACACAAGGCGGTCTGATTCTAAATCTGCAGCTGATTTCGAACTTGGCATACGGGATTGCGAATCGCATTCGCTAACTCTACGTCAGAGTCACCGACTCGCAGGGTTCATCAACAACTAGTCACTTACGACCTGGAAGGCTATTATTATTATTATTATTATTATTATTATTATTATTATTATTATTATTATTATTATTATTATATATTATTATTAATATTATTCTGCGTTCATCCGGAGTTTTTTTTCTGGACGTGATTGCGTTGTGCCTGTTTACAGCAGATCTGCGTTCTTGCGCCGTTAGGCCGACACATCCGACTTCTGCGGGCATTTGTTGACCGGGTTAACCTTCCCGGGGTTATTATTATTATTATTATTATTATTATTATTATTATTATTACTATTATTATTATTATTATTATTATTTGCATTCACTCGCTTTGAACTCAAGGGTAGTCCATGTATGTGCCACTACTTCGTTTTTCACTGGACTGATCTTTATGTGTGGGATTAGCTTTTCAAATATTACTAGTGTCCCTCGCCATCAGGTGAACCCACTCCGACTTCTGAGGTACTTGTAATTTGCATTCTTAAGACAAGGAGGAGAAGACAACAGTTAGTTCAACAATACGGTGTAGGATTTGAAACCCGCTAACTCAGCATCAGCGCACCGGAAGTTTTAAGAGGCGAGCGCTGTTATCCGTTCGGCCCATGTTGACTTCCATTCATCATCATCATCATCATCATGTTCCATGTCGTTAAGCGTGGGCGGGTCATATTTCGCCATATCACACGATCACCAGAGTCGTGGATCAGCTCAGTGTTCTTGTCTCGACCATACCACATGCCCAAGCCATCTATTGACCTCCATTATTATTATAAATATAGTCTGTCTGTCTGTCTGTCCACACATCCGTCCGTCCATCCACCCGTCTGTCTGTCTGTCTGTCTGTCTGTCTGTCTGTCTGTCTGTCTGTCTGTCCATCCGTCAGTAATTCTGGTAGTCTCTCTGTGTACATGTATTGTATATCTCTCTGTCTCTGTGTCTATCTATCAAGATAACAGAGAAAGTCAAACGTAGAGGGAGAGGAAGAGAGAACAGGAGATTGTGGGGACGGAGATGGAATATAAAACGACGAGACAGAGAGTGAAAACAAGGTGGAAAAATAGTAGAAGTGCACTGTGTAATCAAAGGAAGAAAAATAGCGCTAGAGAGTGCGCGAGAGAGATAAAAAGAAAGGGAGAGAGAGGATGATAAAGACATTGAGGGAGACACAAACACACAGAGAAAGAAAGAGAGAGAGAGAGAGAGAGATGAGAGAGGAGAGATGAGAGAGAGAGAGGAGAGAGAGAGAGAGAAAGAGAGAGAGAGAGAGAGAGAGAGAGAGAGAGAGAGAGAGAGAGAGAGAGAGGAGAGAGATTGGAATTTGTCTAACACAGTGGTTCTCAACCTTTTTTGGCCTGTGCCCCCCCCCCCCCAAATCATATTTTCAGAACGTCTCATCCCCCCCCCCTTCCTATCAAAAAAATTGGCCCGTGCCCCCCCCCCACCCTCTCACCGTATTTTCAGAACGTCATTCCTCCCCCCCCCCCTTTCATATTTCCTATCTAAATATCCCCCACCCCTACACAGTATACGTAAAAATGGAAGGTAAATTTAATAGCATGTACTAAAACAAGTCTAGACATCCACATAAAACATGATTTATGGGTCTACTTACTTTATAAAATGAATTTTAGAAGAATGAGACGTACATAACTGTAAAGTATGACGGGAAAAAACAATATCAAGTAATCGGTTTCTTGTATTAACGCGATCTTGAAATGGTCTTCATCCCCCCCCCCCCCCCCCCCCCCCCCGGAAACCGTAAAATTCCCCCCTGTCAGAGTCCTAACTATCTTCTCCTTCTAGCTCACTGGACTTGGACAGGCAATTACAACATCTACGACACATATACTAATAACACATGACTGCAATCGGAAACTCGCAGGAGCTGTATCCTGAACAACCTTTATTACATTATACTACAGGATAACAATATGGTCTCACTTCACGCTTAAGCAATCATTCGACACAGGCAGCCAAACGCTCGCTCACATGGGCGATATTTACACTGTCGCCCGTATGACCATTCGCAATCACAGTCTCACATCATCCCGCACATATCACAGTTAGTACATTCCTCGAATATCAATACACAACGTTCATCTCATCTATCCGTCACAAACACTATCGTTCGATCGTTCTATCACTCGCTATATCTCGACACGTCCGTCTCTATCCGCTGTCTCACACACACTGACTCCGTCCTCCTTGACCTTCCCACATCACGTGGGTCTGTCCACGGGCTTCTTGCCTGACCGTCCGGTAGCCAAGCCGTGATGTCTCCTACTGCCCTTGACCTCAGCTATTGCTTACACTGACTCTTGCTTACATACAGGCAATTACACTATTGCTTACATACAGACCCTGACACCCCCAGGGAGGGGGGGGGGAGAGAAATTCCCCACCGGTTGAGACCACTGGTCTAACACAACATAGCAGGACCGACTGCAGCTGTATGACCTCGACATTACAACAAAATAGCGAGTTGTTGCAGATAGCATTGATCGCGACCAACCACCCTTGGGGTCGCATGCAGCACACAACTTGGATATCCTATTTTCCCAACGGACCGTTTGCAATCCCATCTATATTTCAATCGTTTTGCTTTTTATTCTCGCAGACAGTTCACATCCGGTGAAAGGAATTATTGGTTGGCTGTTATTGGAAAGTAACCCGGAAGCTATGAATCATCTATACCATGTATAGTTCACAAATGTGTCGGACTGAAAAGTACAGAACTAAAAGTGCATATATTTTTTAGCAGTTTATTTACGCACTTTTCTTCTTCTTCGTGTACTTGATCTGAATTAGATATTGGCGATCACGACCCTTCAATTATCTCTGGCAGCTGATAGTTTAATAAAGACTCTTTTTTTGTTGTATTCGCTCGTTTTGAACTAAATCGTAGTCCACACACGAACAACTACTTCTAGTGCACTGGACAGATTGCGTGTGGATTAACTTCCCTATTACCGGTGTGAACTGGCGTTGGGGGAAGGGGTTACGAATGCAGCTAGCAATCCCCATAACGCGTTAGAAACAGAGCAGTGGGCAATTTGGAAGCAATCCGCATTACACTGATTTCGATACACTGGTATGAGTTCAGGTCGTTAAGATAATAATGGCAAACTACTGCAAGAAATCACATCTTCCTACTACCCATCTCTCTCTCTCTCTCTCTCTCTCTCTCTCTCTCTCTCTCTCTCTCTCTCTCCTCTCTCTCTCTCTCTCTCTCTCTCTCTCTCTCCTCTCTCTCTCTCTCTCTCTCTCTCTCTCTCTCTCTCTCTCTCTCTCGCTCTGCAACTCATCTCCTCCGAAATTCATCTCTGTTTCTCCTTGTCAGCCATCTCTGTCTCGTTTCCAGTGTTATATTGTCAGGTTTGCTTATATCAGACTTTCTTTGTGGATTCCATGGTTCCACTGGAGGGTATTATTGATCACACTGTTCACAGGTTGTCTAATGTTGTACTATCAAGCACCTGGGTCATTTCGCCACCTTTGATTCACAGGAATTTACGTGGCTATAGACATGAGCTCTCTATCTACCATGTGCTTGCTCTGCATCCCCCTGCAGATGGCCATCCGATGGACCATGCAGATATTAATAATGTACTTAAGAGAGAGAGGAGAGAGAGAGATGAGGAGAGAGAGAGAGAGAGAGGAGAGAGAGAGAGAGAAGAGAGACTGAGAGAGAAAGAGAGAGAGACAGAGAGAGGAGAAGGAGAGGGTAACTTTAACACCAGTGCATCCACATGGTGTCTACAATGAGAGACTTGGAGGAAGAATTCGACACGACCAGACCCAAGAGGTACATCGGGGAAAAATGACGGTGTCTCGTCAACCAAAACAGAACTGACAGTATTAGCTGCTGGAAGCTGATGCATATGCTAATGGGAGATCTGAGCACCTATTGGCATGTCCGGAGAACAAGGATGATACCCCAACAGATAACTATCAATCCTGTCCAGATATGTATTTATGAATGTTTGGTAATTGTTTGAGTGCTCTCTTTCGAATACATAAGCAATATGATTTAATGAAAGTCAAAAATTCTACTTCTAGTAATGGTTTTAATTGATTTCGACTTCCACACATTTCCCGAACGAAATCAAAGCCACTGTTCATGTTTGTATTTCTAAACCTATGCATTGTAGTTAAGTGTCACACGTCGTTCTTGATGATAATATCACGAAGTTCTTACGATGATATGTTCATGATATTATTGTGTGATGGTCGTTGTCTAGGTAACGATACTCATGGTGTGTCAATGGAGATATCTAACTGTCTTGCAATATAACTCACCCCCGCAGTGCATATTCACCAGTCATTAAACAAGATTCAGTTGGCGCACATAATCCTTTATTACAGAAATAACACAGACTCACGGAACATATGTATATATCCAGAAACAATGTAATCCATAGACTATAAATATCCTCCTCACAATTTAACCAGCACACATCAATGCCTTCTCAAGCCTGCTTCATATCAAATTCCACAAGACAGGTAATCCAGCTACTATCCACGGCTGGATCTCCTACAATACAACCCACACATTGGGTCGGAGCCACTGCTCAACTATGCAACCCACTCTGGGTTTTGGCCCTCACTCCCTATAGAACCCACTCTGGTTCAGGCCTGTCTTCACAACTCGGAGAACAACACAACACGGAGATCTCTAACTCCGCTTCTCCTTAGAATACCGACCAGTTCGGCATCTACACATTAACTGTCCTGAAGTCCCTTGACTTCACACAAAACTAAACTGTCCTTCCCCCATCCCCTGGGGTCCACACTCACCCTTCCCATATTTATTTCTCAGGACTGGCTGTTTTCTCATAGCCAGGTCAGTCACTTTACTGTCTCCCACTCTCATCTCCATTCTTCCTCATGCCCGGTCACTCAACTCAATGTCAGTGACCCAGGCTTATGTCATCACCCCCCTCTTAAAAGAAAACTTCGTTTTCAAATATTGGGAGACTAAAACTTACTAAACATGTGACCCAGACATATAGCCTGGGTAGCCCTAAGTATGGCTGCACCTTACTCCAGCTACCACCCTAAATAATACACCAAATGCTCATAGTACACTCCCATATTCCCCACACATAAATACAAACGACTTTCTATCTTGTGTACCAATGCATGAACTAATACATAACATAATAATAATACATCATAGAAAAGCATTATACTTAATGTACCCACAGGTCTCTTACTACTTCACGACCCCACAATACTATTTGTGTACCGACCTCTATATCAGGTGGTTCTGTTCTTGCATTAACCCTCCTCTGATTCCTGTCGATGCTGTGTCTACCTTTCATGTACCCATGACTCATGGTACCTCTACAATTACAACATCTAGTTTGCTATCCCTAGCCCTGGGTCAGTAATGTCGCGAACACTCTTTTGACCTGACTCAACTTTTCTATCTGCATATTGCACCGTTACACTTGAGTCTCTGTTTAGTCTGAACTCTTTATTCAATCTTGGCCCATATATCTGGCACCTTGCTTTCTGCTGCATACGCCTTATGCCTATGTGCCCTGCACATGCACTATCCTGAGCTGTTCTAGTATATCGGTCTCTATGTGCTAAAGGTACTGCTCCTTGCCCACGTGCAGTTCCACTATCTGAAAACCTGCGAGTGAGAACATTGTTCTTCCTCTCGAAGCACCATCTACCTTTCTTTGACTGCCTATGTTCTACTCTCCTACACCCTTGGGAACATTTGTTCAGAGTAGTATCTTGTCTCTGGGAGTCACTAGCACTATATTTGGGATCCATTCTCATCTGCTCAGCTGTACTATCCTTGTCCTGAGTTCCTGTGTCTACTTCAAGTGCCTCTTCTACCTCAGCTTATACTCTCTAATTTAGGTTCTCTTGTGGTAACTACCTCATTACTGCTTACACTATATGTTTGGTCCCAATAAACTACTTCCTCTTCTGTACAATCTTTAACTCCTATAACATTTCCTATGATCAAATCAGCCACTGGTGAGTCCAAAACACACGCTGTCACTCTTCCAGTGATATATGGTGTTTTTACTGTTATTATGGCTAATGGGTAGAACTCTACTGTGCCGTTGAATGTTATGCATCTAATCTTTTTCCCTGTATAATCCGAGGGATCTATTAAACTTCTCCTCACTCCGATAGACGTACATCCGGAATCCCTAATTGTTAACGCTGGTCTATCATTGACAAATCCCTGATGCAGCTTCAAACTTCCTCCTTCATGTACTGCTGATCCTGCTTTAACTGTGTGACCACATATTAGGACTGGCTGACTGTCTTTTTCAAAAAGAGGTTTGCACCCACTACAATCTTCATTGTTCAGCGTCTCAATTACTTGCGCTGCATTTGAGTGCTCTGTTTCTCTCATCCTACATTGATGGCTGATATGCCCCTTCCTTCCACATTTGAAACAAGTAATCTCCCTTTTACTGTTGTTCGTTGGTCCATCTGATGGTTGTGTATCACACTCTGCTGCCTTGTGTCTCCAGCTCCCACAATTCCAACATCCGGCATAATTTGGACGTCTCTGGAAGTTCCCTCTTCTATATGGGTACCGTCCTACTCTACCAACATTGTTTCCTCGGAAACCATTATCTTGAAGTTCTTGCTGCTCACCTTTCTGTGCTGAATCCACACTTTTCGCCCTTGGTCTGATGACTGGATTCTGGTCCTGTTTAGTGTACGCTGCACAGACTATTTCCTCACTCATTAGTTTCCCAATAGAACTGTTAGGATGTGCAGTCATATAGTTTTGCCCTAACTGAGACATTGTGTCTATGTCCTTTGGCTTCCGTTCCTCAAAGAACGCCACTAAATTAGAATTGCATGCAGATACTACCTTGTCTCTTAACATTAGATCTACTAATTTATTAAAATCTTTCCCTACTTCTGCGAGCTCCATCCATTTGTTAAATGTATTCTTTACTGTGTTAACAAATCTGTGAAATCTTGATTTGTCTCTGGCACTAACTGTCTAAACTTTGTTCCTATATCCATGCTCAGTTAGTTGGAACTTTGTCAGCAAACGTTGACGTAAGATAGTGTAGTTGTTTCTTTCTTCTACAGGTAAATTGAACATGGTGTCCTAGTGCTTTTACCCCGTAAGAAACTCGCCAAGTCGCAATTGCATACTCCTTCGCTGGAATGTCTCTAACGCTTTGGCTGATGCCTCTCGACCTGGCCAAATAATTTTTCAGTTGTCTCGGTCTGTAAAATATGGCAGTTTAATCTCTGTGACGACTGCGACGGTCTTCTGCTTTCCTCACTTTGACCCTTCGAAGATAGTTCTAGTTTCTTACTCAATTTCAGTTTGCATCTGACACTTGATCTTCTCTTTCTCAATTTCCATTTTCATTGTGTTCTCTTCCTGTAGAACGTTTGTTTTCTATTTAGCTAACTTTACTTACTGTAGACGCTGTCTTTCAGCTACCTTTTCTTCCTGCAGACGTTTTGCCTCGCGTTCAATCTTTCAATCTGTTTTTGTTCTTTTGCTTCGGCATACTCCTGTAACTCTTTACCTTCAGGCCTATTCGTTCACCTGCTTCAATATATTCCATTAAAGTAGGCATCTTGTACTTGTGGACACGTTGCTGTCTGTCAGCCAACTATAAATGTAAGACTCTGCTGCTAGTCTTTGTGTCACTTCCCTAAGTACACCAGCACTCCCTGTGTACGTAAATTCGTAGTGCTAAAATATCACTCTGTACTCACCCAGTCACTCTATAAGCACTAGATAGTGAGGGGGAAAGTATCACCTATACTCCCTCGTATATATATATCTATGACCACAAGTTCATAAAGTCCCTGGAAATATCGTTAAACATACATATAAATACATATACAAACAAATGGATGATAACACTAAGTGATGACTATCCAACGCTAGACTTCACAAGCTGAGTACACGGAGACGATGATCACACAGAAATAAACCACAGTAACAACCACAAGCTTGTGTAGGGACACCCACAGTGCGCGTAAAATATAAACTGACTCAGATACCACTAGATAGTAGACACGACAAAAGTTCACAATAATAACATATATCCGAACACAGTAAATATCATATGCAAATATTATGAAAAGAAAGAGAAACAAAAACAATTTATAGCATCAACATATACACAAATCTGACGTCAGACAACTCGGCTCTAGATATTGGTTAAGACTATTCCAATGCCACTGCACGACACGTTAACTCATTAACGTTTTCCTTACAAAAATATCGTAAGCACCAGAAAGAAAAATAAATTTTTGTGCTGTATCCCGACTCTCGAGAAACACCCCAAAAATCCCCTACACCTGACAAACACCGGACCACATACAAGTAATAGCTTAACAACCGAAAACAATATTTATAAGACAATGAGCAGCAAACAGAATGTCCAACTCGTTGGCCGACAAATATGTGCCCACTAATCCGTCGCCACAAGTTCTTTTTATTCAGTCACCAAAGTTTTTGCTCGCTTCAATAGTTATTCGCAAACCGCTGGGAATGTCTACGACACCAGATTCCAAAACGACTCACTGAATTTCACGTTTAAATCACAAGTTCCAACTGTCGACCAAGCTGAAGATGATAGTGATTATCCAACATGTTCTGCTTCGACACAGTCCGTAACGTTATTTACTTTCTCTGTACGTGGTGACCCCAAAGTAATAACCAAAATGTTCTTTCGATATGTTGTTACTTTCGCTGCAGAGATGGCGTTTTGCTGTATCATATATGTTATAGATTCACCAAGAGAAAAGACCAAAATGATGGCAGGAAATGTTCAACATTTTAATTTTGTACAGTCAGTTCTTTTTTTTTTTCTACTGTAGTGCAACTATGTTCGCGGAGATGCCACGTCATCAATCGTTGACAAAATGTTTGCCGATTAAGGTAATGAACACAAAGGGCTTTTAACAAAGCCGAACATAAAGTCTTGTTTCACACAAAAACAGCTTGTTTATCCAGTTCCACTATGGAACATCTCAGTAACTTTCCACTGTCCCCAACCTTGACCTTGCCGGACACCTCAAGTCAGTACCTCAGTCTTCTTTGTCACAATAATCCACACTGACTGTCTGTAAAATGACCGGACACTTTTCCGTCATACAAAAAACACTTTCCACACAACCTCTCAGCCCCGACACGGCTGCTATTTTTAACTTCGTGCAAAATACACTTTACACCATTAACCCTCCCCAACTCTGGTGGTAGGGTTCTTGTTGCCACCCGTCCTATTTAACTGCGTCAATAAATCTTGACCAGTCAACTTGCGACAACACAGTGCGTTTCCTCAGTACACACACACACACTTCTCCCCACACACAGGATGTTGCGACGAAATTGCTCGCTGTCTTCAATCTTTGGTTCAATCCTGTCTTGTCAAACACACACACTAGGACTGACCTCACTTGTTGCAAACCCCTCACTGTCCACGCGACATTTCCTCTGTGCTGTCCGTGACCAAACACCCCTGCTACTGCAATCGACTCTCCCGGTTAGTCTGTATGGCGTGTCTTTATCACCGACAGCGGTAATGTCCTACACACACACACGCTGCCCTCGCCACTCTGGATTCAACACTGGTCTTTCATCGCCGCGTCTGCTAGTTTCAGCACTCCTGCCTGGTATCAAATTTACCTGTCACCGTAATGGACTCTCCCGGTCGATTTGTACTGCGTTAATTCTCCTGGCGCCCTGTCTCGTCTGTTTACGTGTGCTGACCGTCGTTAATTTACCTGTAGTAAACCTGACGTGAACTGACTGCTCGCCTGTGACCTCCGCCGCGCATTATCCCCGAGCGCTGACAGTTTTTCTTCGATGTGGCGTCTTACACACACAAAAAGAGTTGCTGTTAATCTCTTGACGCAGTACTGTCTAAATTGATGGAACGAAGTCACCGATACTAACTCCTCTCTCAGCGAAGAGCCCACAGATATCTCCGAATGACAACAATGTCTATAATGCTCTTGACCGTACGTAACCTTCCAGATACTCCTTACTAAGCGACGAGCTCCCAGATTGTCACACGTCGTTCTTGATGATAATATCACGAAGTTCTTACGATGATATGTTCATGATATTGTTGTGTGATGGTCGTTGTCTAGGTAACGATACTCATGGTGTGTCAATGGAGATATCTAACTGTCTTGCAATATAACTCACCCCCGCAGTGCATATTCACCAGTCATTAAACAAGATTCAGTTGGCGCACATAATCCTTTATTACAGAAATAACACAGACTCACGGAACATATGTATATATCCAGAAACAATGTAATCCATAGACTATAAATATCCTCCTCACAATTTAACCAGCACACATCAATGCCTTCTCAAGCCTGCTTCATATCAAATCCACAAGACAGGTAATCCAGCTACTATCCACGGCTGGATCTCCTACAATACAACCCACACATTGGGTCGGAGCCACTGCTCAACTATGCAACCCACTCTGGGTTTTGGCCCTCACTCCCTATAGAACCCACTCTGGTTCAGGCCTGTCTTCACAACTAGGAGAACAACACAACACGGAGATCTCTAACTCCGCTTCTCCTTAGAATACCGACCAGTTCGGCATCTACACATTAACTGTCCTGAAGTCCCTTGACTTCACACAAAACTAGACTGTCCTTCCCCCATCCCCTGGGGTCCACACTCACCCTTCCCATTATTTCTCAGGACTGGCTGTTTTCTCATAGCCAGGTCAGTCACTTTACTGTCTCCCACTCTCATCTCCATTCTTCCTCATGCCCGGTCACTCAACTCAATGTCAATGACCCAGGCTTATGTTATTAAGTTAGTTGCATATCCTTTATATGACGTTGCAGTCAACACCAGCATGTTTTGCTGTTGTGATCACTTGGCAAGTTTACGTTCAGTAGTTTGCTATTGCTTTCTGAACAACCGGCACCCATACCATTTCGTACAAAACCAACGCAAGGCGGCCTTCTGCCAGATCGCCCGCAGCTGTGTTTCGAACGCGGGTATGCGAGATTACGAACTGATCCTGTAATCTCTTCGCCGCGGAGCCGGCTATTAAATAGGAATAAAATAAAACAACAGATACATGTTCACGATATGATGCATTTTGGGTATATGGTGCTAGAGCCATTTTTGTAGAGCAGCGGGAAATTGATGAACCATGTAGTCAGTATAGGGAAATTGATGAACCATGTAGTCAGTATCACTTCTCTAAACGTTAAACGGTACTCAGTTACGTATGAGTCGGCCTTGATTCGAATACATGATCATCAAGCCAGTAGGCATGTGTGCTAGCCATTGCCTGACTGCGGCTCCTCGTGTAAACAGTCATAAGGTACTTACTGCCTGTCAACAATAAACAAAGAAACAAATTTCATTTACTACCTATAGTAGCTTGCAGTGTAGCAAAGAGAAGGGAGACGTGGGGGGACGTGGGGAGACGTCTTGAGCCTGAAAATTAAAGCCGCCTGGCTAGTGCAGACTCCGCAAACTGTCCAGGTTAGGGTTTTCTTTTTTCCACCGACAGAGAAAAAAAAATCCACACCTTACCGAGGATTCGAGCCCTGATTCCCGGAAGAGAACCGGGCATTCTAGCCACTCGGTCAGCCTTCCTAGACCAGATTACTAATTATTAACAATAGGATATTGTTGAAAAATAGTTATTTTAAAGTCCCACCTTATGATCTGCAGACACTACATCAATACGTATTGATAACTTGTGTACGTTGCTGGACAAATGGCTTTTCCCCTCAATGTCTACGTTTTCCCTATGTCTTTATGAGTGCCAACCTGTTAATGTATTTCTGCACTGCACGCATATTACATTCTACTTGTTTTGGATAGCACGAACCATTAAAAGGAATAGATAGGTAGGATTTGCACTCATGGGAGTAGAACAAAGAAGTAGAGGTTAACGGATAATTTGCCCTACTTCTATGAGTACTAAACAATACCCGTGAACGTATTTCCCGCGCTATTTTCCTGACATCACGGGACTGCCAGCAGTTGTTTTGAAGACCATTTGATTGATACGATCTGAGCTAATACGGTCAGACTGCTTGCGTTGTTTCACTAGTTTCTGAGCTGTGACCATTGTTAAAAATTTTATTTGAATATGTATGAACCATAGCAACTGACAACAGATCTAGAGATTTAATAATAGTACAAGCATCAACTGAGCGATACAGTAGCCTAGTGGCTAGACGCTGGCCTGTCGGTCCAGTGATCATGTTTTCAAATCTGCGTCTAAATAAATTTTTGAAATCGACCTGGCCACACAGATCCACACAGCCTAAAAAGGGTCCCAGGAAATACCATTGGAAGTCAATGCTGCCGAATGATACTAACTCCATCAGCCACCGAGTGCCGGTTGGTCAATTAAAATATAGGTCTAACACCATATATCCAATGCGACTTAACGAGTGTAAATGAGTCCTATTTATTTTCCATTCCCCCCCCCCCCCCCCCCCCCCCCCGCATATCCTTTACCGGACATTGCAGTCAACACCATCATTTTTTCAGCTGCCGTTGATGTCTTGGCAAGTTTTACGTTCATTAGTTTGCCATTGCTTTCTGAACGACCGGCTCACATACCTCCGTAAGTAACCAGCGCTACGCGATCCACTGCCGAATCTCGCGCAGCTGTGTTTCTTACTTGAGTATACGGGATTACGAAAAACGTGATTAAAGCCTACGCCAGGGAGACCGGCTATTTTCCGTCTACAAGCATAAAATGCGCTATTTGGGCACTTGGCATTATTTTTAGCACAGCATTCAATCAATCTGGTATGTGATTGAACATCTCGATCAATTGTCGCTGGTCACCAGGCATTATCTTAAGTGCCGCATAGAGTCAGTCTGGTACTTGAATAAACAGCTCGGTCAATTGTTGTTCGGCACCTGGCATTTTGTGTAATACAAAATTTAATCAAGTTGGTACCTGAATAACAACAAGCTGTAATAAGGATTGATAATGAAGTGGGACAGTATCAGCCAATTAAGAGAGGTGTTAGGCAGGGATGTGTGATGTCTCCAGATCTTTTTACCCTATACAGTGAAAATATTTTCAGAAATGTAGAGGATATAAATGGAATCAGCATTGGAGGACGAAACATCAATAACATTAGATATGCAGATGATACAGTATTAATTGCAGACAATGCGCAGGACCTGCAACAATTAGTAGATACGGTTGTTGTACACAGTGAGCAGCTGGTGTTAGAATTAAATTGTAAAAAGACTCAGGTTATGGTCGTCACTAGGAAGGAAGAAGTGCCACAATGTGATATATAAGTAAATGGAAATATTCTTCAACAAGTGAATCGGTGCAATTATCTTGGAACAGTCATAACATCTGATGGGAGATGCCTTGAAGAGATTAGAACAAGAAAGTAGCCTTTAGCAAGATGAAAAACATTCTGACCAATAAAAAGATGTCAATTCAAACGAGAAAAAGAGTGTTGAGGGGATACATAGAGCCTGTTCTTTTGTATGGATGTGAAACTTGGACAATGGGCAGTCAAGCCGAAAAACATCTGATGGCTGCAGAAATGTGGTTTCTGAGGAAAATGCAAAGAATACCATGGACAGACAGAAAAACCAATGACCAAGTACTACAGGAGACAAATAACATCGTAAACTGATTAGAGAAATTAGACGTAGACAGTCAAAATTTTTTGGACATGTTATGAGAAGAAATGGATTGGAAGAACTTGGTGACAACTGGCAAGATCGAAGGGAACAGACCAAGAGGCAGACCGAGAGGAAAATACCTGGATGGCTTGGCCACATGGCATGGACGAGACAGGAACACTGAGCTGATCCACGACACTGGTGATACAGTGAAATGGCGAGTCATGACCGCCCACGCTTTCCGGCATGGTACATGATTGTTTGATTGATTGGTACCTGAATGAATGACTCGATCAACTATCGTTCAACATATGGTATTATTTGTAATACATAATTCAATCAAGTCGGTACCTGAATGAATGACTCGATCAACTATCGCTCGACACATGAAATTATTTTGAATACAGAATTCAATCAAGCTGGTACGTGAATGAATGACTCCATCAACCATCGCTCGACACATGACATTATTTTTAGTGCAAAATTCAATCAATCTGATACGTGAACGAAGAACACGATCAACTATAGCTGGGCACATAGCATAACTTTCGTGCAGATTCAGTCAACCTATTACTTGAATGAAAACTCCATTAACTGTCACCCGAAGCTACTTGAACCTGGCATTTCAGCCCTGACTGGGAAAATGGCTACATTGTTGTCCCCAACGATGGAAAGAGCAATGCGACAAGTAAAAGAATTTACCCACCCCACACCACACAGCAGTGATATAATAACAGGATGCCATTGGCAGTTCACACAGCCACATCATTATACAGTAAGAAATTGCATTTAACTCTCACAGTTTAATCAAAGGAAATTCAATCTCAGCCATTTTATTTAACGTTACGTCTCGAACTTTTCTATTTCCGTTGCGAGAGGGAAAAGCATTTTTCTGTTATATTTATCGATTTGCTGCACTATAAGGGTGGAAAATATGGTCGGTGAAAAAGAAAATATCTGAAGGTATAATTATGAGCTAACTGTTTCATTCAGTTCGATCAATTGTAAATGTTTCAAATGGCTGTTCTTAAACGGAAAACTGAGAAATGTTTTTTTTTGGGGGGGTGGGTGGGGTGGGGGTGGGGGGTGGGGGTGGGTGGTGGTGTCTGTTGTTTCTATAAAGTTTACTGTAACATTTGCCGTGACTCGCGCAGTAGACAGAGATACAATATATATAGACAAGGAATTCATGTACCATGTTTCTTCATGTTTCTATACAATATATATATAGACAAGGAATTCATGTACCATGTTTCTTCATGTTTCTATACAATATATATAGACAAGGAATTCATGTACCATGTTTCTTCATGTTTCTATACAATATATATATAGACAAGGAATTCATGTACCATGTTTCTTCATGTTTCTATACAATATATATAGACAAGGAATTCATGTACCATGTTTCTTCCACCTTATCTTCTCCATCCTACATCCACTAAACGTCTCCATCTTACTTCCACATTTTTTTTTCTGCATTTTACTTCCACATTACTCCTTCATCTTACTTTTACAATCACTTTCCATCTCTTCCCCTCCCGTCGTCTCTTAGTTAGTTAGTAAGTTAGTTAGTCGACAGATCATCCTCATTGCACATCGTACGGGACGCAGAGGTGTTTCCAAGGCACCAGGGCCGGTTTATATACTGGCCAAGACCTATTGACGCGTCCTCGTCGAGCGTCCTGGGCAACAGGTCCCTTCGGGGTCCTGGCTGAAGTCAATAGGATCGCCGATTCCTCCGAAGTCGGAGAGTGTCTGCCTGTAAGGCGAGGAACCACCAGTCTGCACACCAATAAGCCAGACATGGGACAACGGATACTCACGCAAACCTCAGATCCTGTATGACAGCACACTGATGTTGGACAACAGGATGCCTTCATCCGACATACAGGACTTTGCGTTGGAGCTCAAGCCAACGAACACAAGCAAGCAAGCACATCGTACCATTCAGTCCATAAGTGCTCGGCTCCCCTCCTCAGTAAATCCTGCAGCGTGTAGCGGTTCACGACACCAGTTTTGTGTTGGTTTATTACTCTTCTTTGGCTTCCTGCGTAGTGTCCTTGTTTGGCCACACCTCTTTTAACTTGCTGTTCTCGCAGTCTGACCATGGTTATAGATTCCCAGTCATCGCTTGGTTCTCGTAAACGACTTACTTCTCGTAGATCATTCAGAATGTATGCCTGGTCCATGGCTCGTCCACCTTCCACAGTAGCCCTACCTGTGAGCCTATCAGCCTGCTCATTCCCTTGTACACCCTTGGACATACACCCATCCATGTCCTAGCAGAAGATGAAACTAATCTTAATCTTTGCCAGCCGAGACCACTCCAGAGACAGCAGCCATTCTTTTCGGACCCATCCCATCTCTATCCTCCTGAAATACCCATTGAGTCACTAAGAACACATGCCCGATTGAATGTCTGTGTCTCGAGCCTTGTTATTGCTTTACTGACTGCCATGACTTCCATAGTCATGCTGCTTGTGGTCAAAGCAAAAGCGCCAGACTCTTGCTTCACAGTTTTCCCTCAGGCCTGAGCCGTAAAGGCCCATGAACTTCTCACTCCTCGACGATCGACCCATCCGTGTAAATGACTCCTATCGTCTCTTATTTATACAGGTATACGTCACCGTCAGAACACGACAAATACAAGGCGCTTAAAATGAAACCTTACATGTTTTTTTTTGGGGGGGGGGGGCAGCAGGGGGAGGGGGCCAGCTTGGGGGGGGGGGGGTGTGAATATATTCTGAAAAGTAAAGAACGAATGTATCGTTTTTCGATGTAGTCACCACTGCGTTCAGTGCAAGTCCTCCAGCGCCGTTAAAGTGCTTCGATTCCAGTAGAAAAATCGACCTTGGTGTCAACACACGGTGTGTCTGACTCGATCGTGAACAGTCTGTCACAGACGTCACGCCGTTTTGAAACGTCCTACTCAACTCATACACTTGTTTAACTGATAGGTATGCATCACCATACTGGACCTTCATTCGACGATGAATTTCTATAGGTTTCACCCCTTCCCTGATAAAAAAAAACGGGTAACATAAAGCTGCTCCTCTTTGGTGCATGTCAAAAGTGTGGCGGCCATCTTTATGACGTCACCGTGTTTTATATACTCCGTGATGTCACGTGCTTAACAATATTGACATCTTTAACAACAATATTGACAGGTTACAGGACAATGGCATGGATAGTGTAATTTCAATCACACTTTTAATGTTTTCACGTGAAACCCCTTGTACATTGACATAGAATGGTATTTGAGTTGGACGTTGCGCTAAACTGGTACTTTGGTTAATCTGTTTGGTGGTCAAGTCAACTGATCATGTCATTCCATTGCGACATGTTCTCAGCTGCTCTCTTCACAACATCCAAGCCTGGACTCCTGTGCCCATGCATGCGTGTGTCATGTCACTGGTTTCTTGAATATCCTATTTATTTTCTGTCCTGGATTATGAAAGCCATTATTTTCAATAGCAGCCATATATGTATCAGATGTGACCAAGTCAAGATTGACTCATTGTAATTCTTCTTCTTCTTCTTCTTCTTCTTCTTCTTCTTCTTCTTCTTCTTCTTCTTCTTCTTCTTCTTCTTCTTCTTCTTCTTCTTCTTCTTCTTCTTCTTTCTTCTTCTTCTTCTTCTTCTTCTCTTCTTCTTCTTCTTCTTCTTCTTCTTCTTCTTCTTCTTCTTCTTCTTCTTCTTCTTCTTCTTCTTCTTCTTCTTCTTCTTCTTCTTCTTCTTCTTCTTCTTCTTCTTCTTCTTCTTCTTCTTCTTCTTCTTCTTCTTCTTCTTCTTCTTCTTCTTCTTCTTCTTCTTCTTCTTCTTCTTTCTTCTTCTTCTTCTTCTCTTCTTCTTCTTCTTCTTCTTCTTCTTCTTCTTCTCTTCTTCTTCTTCAGCGTTCCGAGCCATTGAGGTTCTTTTATTGTAATATTATATTGTATATATTATAGTGTATAGATATAATATATAATAATAATATATATATATTATAATATAATAATATACTATATAGATATATTATTTTTAATATATATATATATATTATTATATATGTATATCTATACACTATAAATATATACAATATAATATTACATAAAAGAACCTCAATGGCTCGGAACGCTGAAGAAGAGAAGAAGAAGAAGAAGGAAAGAAGAAGAAAGAGAGGAAGAAGAGAAGAAGGAAAGAAGAAAGAAGAAGAAGAAAGAGAAAGGAAGAAGAAAGAGAAGAAAGGAAGAAGAAGAAGAAGAAGAAAAGAAGAAGAAGGAAGAGAAGAAGAAAAGAAGAAAGAAAGAAGGAGAAGAAAAGAAGAAGAAGGAGAGAAGAAGAGAAGAAGAAAGAAAAGAAGAAAAGAAAAGAAGAGAGAAGAGAAGAAGAAGAGACGAAGAAGAAGAGAAGAAGGAAGAAGAAGAGAAGGGAAAGAAAGAAGAGAAGAAGAAGAAAGAAGGAAGAGAAGAAAAGAAGAAGAAGAAAGAGAAGAAG